>JABTXL010005929.1:27217421-27241144 GCA_025134845.1 Neodon shergylaensis
CCCCTCCTCCCTGCACTCCTCCCTGCGCCCCTCCTCCCTGCTCTCCTCCCTGCTCTCCTTCTCCCTGCTCTCCTCCCTGCACTCCTCCCTGCGCCCCTCCTCCCTGCTCTCCTCCTCTCTGCTCTCCTCCTCCCTGCATTCCCACCTTCATGTCTTGTTTCTCATCCACGTGAATTTTCCCATAGGCCCTAATTGAGAGTGAGCTGAGGGCTGAATTAGGGGTACTGGATTCTAGATGGAGGTGAGACCAAGGGAGATTTGTTATGCCCTAGCAGCCATCAAGACCCTTTCCTTTTTTGTCTCCTTAGCATATCCTTGTAGGGTGGTGGGTCCTTTAAGAGTGGGAAAGTTCTGAAGGCCTAGGATGTGGACTGGCTTCAGCTTGCTGTTCCTGGCAACAGATTTAGAATCAGCAAACTATAACACCTTCCTGTTTTTGTATGGCCTATCAAAGGAAGAATAGGGTTTCTTCTGGATATGGTGGTGCAAGCCTTTAACTCCAGCAGTTAGGAGACAGAGGCAGGTGGATCTCTATGAGTTCAAGGCCAGCCTGGTCTACAGAGTGAATTCCAGGACAGCCAGGGCTACCCTGTCTCAACCCCCCTCAAATGGATTTTACATTTCTAAATGGTTGAAAAAAATACCAGAACAAATAACTAGTTTAAACCTCACTGAGCAAAATTTTGTTGAAATTTAGTCGTTCTAGCTTGTACATTGTCTGTTCATTTTGGTGCTGATGTGGGATTCCCCTCTGTATGCTACAAATATGTTTTATTACCATTGGTTAATAAGTAAGCTGCTTTGGCTTATGGCAGGGCAGAATATAAGTAGGCAGGAAAACGAAAACTGAATGCAGGGAGAAAGAAGACAAAGTCAGATGCTATGAAGCTGATAAAGGAGAAAGACTCCAGAGCCTTACCTGTAAGACACAACCTCGTGATGATCCACAGATGAATAGAAATGGGTTGTTATGTGTGGTTGGGAAACAAATGTACAGTCTCATCTGCCATGGTGCTGCGGTTGACCCTGTGTGGTTGCTACAGAACCTGTGCCATCCTCTTGTTCAGCTGGACCTGCAGTGATGCAGGTGTAGCCCAGTGGCATCCAGTTGCCCATGAGCGATACTACAACATGGCATTTGCATAAGCCCAGTTACGTGAGTTTTTCTGAAGATACATGAACAAATGTCTGTTCACCCCAATGGGGCATCATGGTGGACCAAGCTCCATCCATGCCCAGCTTACTGAGCCAGTGAGTTATTGGACCTAGAACATGGTGAAGGATCATGCACCCAAGTGCTCACCATCTTAAAACAGGTGCACCACAGCAGCCGTTCACTCCAGCATGGAGTCAGCCCTTTAGTTAGCTTTGTACATTCTTTATGGTCTAGAACCTCCTCGAGACTCTTCCCATGCGGTCTTATGAGGGAACATTAAGAGGCCCACTCTCAAGGATGCTTGTGGGTAGTCGTAGATGATCTGATAAAGGTGGTAATTGCCGTTGTACTCAGGGCGTGGGGTTCTACAAAGCCAGAATGCTCACATCACTTCCAGGAGTTGAACTGAATGTCACTATGCGTTGAAGGTATAGTGCAGTGTGGATTCTTAGTTACTGAGGTAGGTGGCAAAGTCAGAGACATGTCTTAAACATTTGTCAAAATATTTTCAGTTCAGGGTCTGGAGAGCAAGTTCAGTTCCCAGCACCCACATGGCAGCTGTTAAGTGATATTTTGATTGTGTTCTGGCAAAGTTTACTTAGAGTCAGAGGGCAGAGCTAGCCACTAGCCAACTAAAATTAATCACAGAGGCTTTGGAGGACTGGAGACAGTTAGGACAGGGAGTAGCAAGGCAGGGTAGAGAAGGATCTCAGCCTTTTGGAGGAAGGAGCAGAGAAGGTAGGAGAGGAGTGTTGGCTTCTCTGATCCTTCAGGTTCTTACCCTGATATCTGGCTCCTGATTTTTTTTTGATAAAGAATAATTAGAACAGTTCTTCATCTAGCATCCAACTTTTGGGGCATGAAAGCACAAGATAGCTGTTCACCCCTGGCTTTGCAGCTGCAGCTGTCAGAATTGGCTGGTTCTTCTTCTCTTGCCTCTAAACAAGTCCGGAGTTTTCCTGTTGCAGCCTTCCTGCAACAGTTTCCACAGGTCCCAATCTCCACAGATGCCTGGACTCCAAACACCACCAGAGTTACGGGCTCACTACCAGCTGGCTCTGCCTCCAAGCAGCTCTGTGCCTTTACTTTCTGGCTGATTCCTTGGCTCCTTTTCCCCATGGGTTGTGGGCTTCACGTGGACCCCCTTCTCAGGATGCTGCCTCACTAAGTCAGCAGCATTGACACATGCTCTGGCTTCTGTTGTTGCGACTGCCACACACTCTCCATTCACAACTACTCAGGTGCCCTCGGCCAGGCTGTCACTGCCTGTGTTCTCCACCCCAGTGTGCTACACAGCTTCTGCCAGCTTCACACTTCACTGTCATCATCAGCAGATCATGAGTCACCTTGGAGTTCTTAAAGGGGGAGTTAGATAAAAAAGGAAAAAGAGAAGAGTCCCCCCCCCACATTAAAAATGGAAAACCTTACGATACACAGAATTAGGTCCTGTATACTTCTACAATGGATGGTTTGAAAATAGGGCAATTAAATGAAGGGATAATCAACTTAGCTGGGATTGACATAATGTCAACTACCATTTTGGTAATTCTTATTTTATCCCTAAAAAAGTTGTTTGATATCAGTGTCAACTATGAAACATTGACTGATAAAATCTTTAGAAAGACTAATGAAACTATGAAAACTATTCATACACAGAGGAGTCTAGAGCAGAAGCTACTGCACCATTGCAGATGAAATAAAGAGGAGCGACCCAAGGTTATTAGAAAACCAACCTTAATTTATCCAGTTACCATTCAAGAACCCAATGCCAGATGGTAGGCCTCATCAGGGCTGTTCAGTTATTCCCTGTCAGCATTGGGGAAACTATTCCATGGAGCAATTAAAAAGATTAACACCTGTTAAGGAAATCCATACTGCTGGATGACAGAGCAGCTTTATAAGACAAAGCAAAATTTTCAGGAGAAACCTTAAAGCAAATATTTTGGCAAATTTCTATAAATGATCAAAGACCAAAGTTAAAAATATGATTAAATGACATTGTAATTGAGGATTTGGTAGACACAAGGGAAGATGTAACAATAATTTCACCAAGGTTGTGGCATCCAAATTAGTCTCTTCAAGGGTAGATGTTCAAGTTTTAGGGACTGAAGCTTTATCTCAAGTAAAACAAAGCTCAAGATGGGCCAGGAGGACAGAGAGGAAAATTAAAATCCTATGTGGCTAATGTAGCCATGAATTTTTGGAAATGTGATTTGTTAAAGCAGTGCAATACCCAGATTGGCATTCTTCCAATCTCAGAAATAAATCATAAACAAATGTATGTTTATCGGAAAAATATTAAAAGGTATTATAAAGAACAGTCACCACACATTCAGGTTGTGCATAAACAGGGCACAACAGCTGTTGTTCTTTCAAAGGTACCAGCAGCCCTACCTTTAAAATGGTTAATTGACAAACCTGTCTGGATTTTGACATCAGAAAAGTTACACACCTTAGAACAGCTGGTACATGAGCAGCAAAATGCTCAATACATTGAAGAATTAACCAGTCCTTGGAATTCTCCTGTATTTGTTATTGAAAAGAAATCTGGGAACTAGAGAATGGTAGCAGATCTAAGAGCTGTTAATAAGGTGACTCAGCCAATGGGCCCTTTACAGCCTGGAATTCCCATGCCTTTTCTGTTACCTAAAGGATAGTCTATTATAGTGATTGATTTTAAAAGATTTTTCTTTTTTTTTACTATACATTAGCAAGAACAGGATAGAGAAAAATTTGCCTTCACAATGCTGATTTATACTGATTCCCAGCCTGTTAAAAGATACGAATGGAAAATTCTTCCACAAGGAATGTTAAACAGCCCTACCTTGTGTCAGTATTTCGTAAACAGCCATGGGAAATAGTTTATAATCAGTTTTCTCAACCTATAATTGACCATTATATGGATGATATCTTATTAGCTGATCCAGATGCAGATGCCTTGGAGAAAATGTTTGAAGAAGAAAATTTTGCCTTGTGAGGGATTAAAAATTGCTCCTAAAAAATACAAAGAGGAGATTCTATTAATTAACCTAGGATATAAGATAGGTTTATGCTGGGCGATGATGTACACCTTTAATTCCAGCACTTGGAAGGCAGAGGTAGGCGGATCTATGTGCGTTCAAGGCCAACCTGGTCTACAAGAGCTAGTTTCAGGACATGCACCAAAGGTACACAGAGAAACCCTGTCTCAAAAAATCGAGAGAGAGAGAGAGAGAGAGAGAGAGAGATAAAAAATTCAATCACAGAAAGTATAAATAGGAAGATATCAATTATGAACTCTTAATGATTGCTGGGAGGCATTAACTGGCTATGACCCAAAGTTGAATTGACAACTCAGGAACTAATTTATTTCAAACCTTACAAGTCCAAGAAAATTATCAGCTGAGGTTTGTTATAATATGAGCAGCCGGGGCTGCGTCCCCAGCACCCCGGCCACCTGCTCGGCTAGCTTATGCCCCGAAATAACAACACACAAACTATATTCTTTTAAACACTGCTTGGCCCATTTCTATCTAGCCTCTTCTAGGCTAATTCTCACATATTAATTTAGCCCATTTTTATTCATCTGTGTAGCACCACTAGGTACGCTTACCGGGAAGATTCTAGCCTACGTCCATCTTGGGTTGGAGCTTCATCGCTCATGTCTGTCCGGGAGACTGGAGCATGGCTTCTCTTCTCCTGAGAGCAGAGCTGTTGAGTCTGAGCTCACTTCCTCTTCCTCCTGACATTCTATTCTGTTTACTCCTCCCACCTATGTTTTAACCTATGAGGGCCAAGCAGTTTCTTTATTGCTTAACCAATGAAATCAACAGATTGATATATGACACTCCCACATAAGAGGTTGAGAGAATTGGTAGAAAAGTGATTATAGGATGCACATGTGGATCATTTGGAGCCCCAACTTGCTTGTGTTCTCGCTGTTTTTACTTTCTATGCATTCTCCTGCTGGAATTCTCATGCAGAGAGAAGATAATATCTAAGAGTGGATATTTTTTTTTACCACACAAAGTAAGAAATTAAAGACCTTATAGAAAAGGTTTTTGAGTTGATTCTGAAAGGAAAATTAAGACTTTGCCAATTAGCAGGAATAGATCCAGCAGAAATTGTAGTACTTTTTATGAAGGCTGAAATTTTCTCATTATGGGCAGAAAATGAACATTGGCAAAGACCTTACAGTAATTTTTTTGGAGAGATTAACAACAAATATCCCCAAAACAAGAGACTTCAGTTTATACAGAGAAATAATTGAATTCTTTCTTACATTGTAGCATAACTTCAATTTCTGGAGCCCCTACATTCTATACTGATGTAAACAAATCAGGAAAGGCAGTTTATAAGTCAGGAAATTTAAATAAAGAGGCTCAAAACCCTTATGATTCTGTTTAAAAGTCAGAATTTTATGCTATCCTCATGGTATTATTAGATTTTCCACAACCTTTTAATATGCAGAAAGAGTTGCTATCCATATTGAAATCCCTGAACTTATTCCAGATTATTCAGAATTATCTTTGTTATTTATTCAATTACAAGAAATAATTAGAAATACAACATCCCTTGTATATAACACATATCAGATCCCATACAGGTCTACCAGCCCTCAGGCACAAGGTAATGAAGAAATTGATCAGATATTGGAAGGGAATGTATTAGAATCCTCAGAATTTCAGAAGAAGCACTGTGTTAATAGAAAGGGTTTGAGAAAAGACATTTTCATCACTTGGCAACAAGGCAAGAAAATTATAAAAAAATATCCTACTTGTTCTTTTTATAACCAAACTCCACTACCTGCAGGAAGTAACCCAAGCATAGTCAAAGGAATGAAGTTTGGAAAATTAATGTATTTCATTTTGTAGAGTTTGGAAAATTAGAAAATAAACACCATAACATAGATACATATTCAGGATTTCAATGGGCAACTGCTTTAGGTTCTGAAAAAGGTGATTCTGTAATTATACATTTATTGTAAGTTATGGCCATCATGGATATACCTGTACTAATTAAGACTGACAATGCTCCAGCATATGTCTCTAATAAAATGAAATAGTTTCTTGCTCATTGCAACATAAATCCTGGGCTGGGCAGTGGTGGCACATGCCTTTAATCCCAGTACTCAGGAGGCTAAGGCAGGTAGATTTCTATGAGTTCAAGATCATTCTGGTCTACAAGAGCTAGTTCCAGGGCAGGATCCAAAACTACAGGGAAACCCTGTCTCCAAAAACCAAATCAAAACAATATAAATCATATTACATGTATACTACACAATCCTACAAGGCAAACAGTTATAGAAAGATCTAATTGCACTCTAAAAGATGTGCTTAATAAACAGAAAGGGGTAATTAAGACCCCCAGAGATAGATTGCACAGTGTTTTTATTAATTTTTAAATGCTAATGATAAAATACTGACAGCTGTGGAGCAACATTGGATAATAGAAAAAAACTGCTGAATTAAATCAACCTGTCCCCTTTAAGGATGTATGGACCTCAGAATGGAAACCAGGATATATGTTATGTTGGGGAAGAGGTTTTGCTTTTGTTTCCACAGGAGAAGAAAAACTATGGATACCATCAAATTGATAAAGATTAGCTTCGAACAGGAGAGAGCTCTTTATTAAAAGAGGTGATCAAACAGAGTGACCATTCAACTTAAACTAACTTATAACTAACAAATGCCTTTCATTTGATCAGATAGAATTTACCAAAAGGGAACCTCCCCAAAGATAGAGTTAGAGCAGGTTTTTTTTTTTTGTTGTTGTTGTTTGTTTTGTTTTTTTGTTTTTGTCTTTCCAGGAGAATGAAGGCATCAAAGTAAGGAATCTTAGGACCACTGGACAAATGAGACATTTGAAGAAAAAGGGCGAATCATCCAGAGAAAATGTCTCAAGGAAAAGAGTGAATTGGCCTATGTCACATTTCCAACAAGGTAAAATCTCATAAATCTTCCCAAATATTTGTTGTTGTTGTTCTCTACAGACTTATAATGCCAATGGACTTTTTGGAATCCCAATTCAATTAAAAACTTGTTGGTTCCTGGCCCCTTAGCCCCAAAGTAATCACACAGAAACTATTAATTAAATCGCTGCTTGGCCCATTAGTTCTAGCTTGTTATTGGTTAACTCTTATATCTTAATTTAATGTATTTCTATTAATCTGTATATCACCACGAGGTCGTGGCCTACCTGCAAAGTTTTAGCACATCTATCTTTGGTGGCTCCATGGTGTCTCTCTGACTCTACCCTTCTTCCTCCCAGTATTCAGCTTAGTTTTTTCTGCCTTGCTATAGGTCCAAAGCAGTTCTTTATTTATTAATGGTAATCACAGCACAGAGAGGGGACTCCCACATCAATAAATTAAAACTGGCTTTGAGGTTGAAATGGTGCTCCTCTCCTTCTCTAAATCCAAGCATGTTTACTAAAGTAAAATCCAAAATCTCTGTCTCATGTCAGAAGAGTCACCTATTATGGGATAGAAGAAAATCCAAAATTAAAGGACTGCTCTGTTGTCACTAATCTCATAATTCTTTGGTTTTCTTTTGACTCTAAAGCTTTTCTTAAGGTATAAATATTATCTCAAAATTTATATGATATATATATTTTAAACCTTTGTCATGATATTAATAGCAATATAAGAGTATGAACTAATTCTAGAAAAAGGCTTCATCTAGATTCCTGT
Source organism: Neodon shergylaensis (assembly GCA_025134845.1). Classification (NCBI taxonomy): domain Eukaryota; kingdom Metazoa; phylum Chordata; class Mammalia; order Rodentia; family Cricetidae; genus Neodon; species Neodon shergylaensis. Next base: position 27,225,248 of record JABTXL010005929.1, read on the forward strand.
ACATGATCCCGGGTTTGAGTCTATATCAGGTAACTAGGAATTAAGTTTTTAAACTCTGGATGTGCATAACAAATTGTGGTCTTTTAACCTCTTTGAGATCTACTGCATATGACATTTAAAATGTTTTAATTTTCTGCAGTTTACTGTGACCATGCCTAACAGTGACCTTTGACATCTCCAAAAGGAGGATGGGGCCCCACAAGGACAATTCCACCTGGATTGTGGTAATGACCCCAAGTTGACAACCCCCAAAGATCAGCTTTGGACTACAAACTGCTCAGGACAATTTCAAGGCGGCTAGCTGAGATGGTTCTTCCTTACAGACTACCCTAGCCAGGACTTTAGACAAGTCCTGCATGTTCCCATTACACAGAGATCGGACAACAAATGATATAATAACAAATTGTGATACTTGTCAAGTCCTGGGAGAGAAATTGTCAGTTATCACAATTTCTCTTCCTGGTCCCCTAAAGATGTTGTCCCCAGACTGCAGAAAGTAATTTCAAGAATATAATGCCCACATTTCTAAGAGGAGGGGTGGGTGGTTTTTGATCATTCAATGAATTATAGATATTCGTCATTATTAAGGGGTTTGATTACAAGTTGTTATTGGTAATGGTCGGGAAAAAAAGCTGAACAAAGGAGATTACATTCAGGGATTTCATTCTAAAAAGAAGAAGGGAGATAAGGAAATGATAGGATAAAAGGGTAGATTATTGAATATACTTTTAAACCCCAAAGCAACTATTCATCTTAAATATTTTACATTGGCATGAATTTTTGTAAATTTATACAAATTTGAGATAATTTTTATTATACTGTATGTATGTTTCTACTCTTGTTTAAGATATTTTTGTATAGCCAGGCGGTGGTGGCGCACGCCTTTAATCCCAGCACTCGGGAAGCAGAGGCAGGTGGATCTCTGTGAGTTCGAGGCCAGCCTGGTCTACAAGAGCTAGTTCCAGGACAGGAACCAAAAAGCTACGGAGAAACCCTGTCTCAAATATCCAAAAAAAAAGGTATTTTTGTATATAATATAAATTTAAGGGTTTTTTTTTAGAACCTACTGTACCAACATTGTTTAAGGTATTGTATCTTTGCAGCTCATTCAGCAATGTAATGTAAACTTTGAGTCCTCAAAAGTTATTATTACAAACTATCTTGGGTAATAGTGATAATAAATAAATTTAGGTTAGGGCCTGGAGAGAGATGGCTCAGAGGTTAAGAGTACTGACTGCTCTTGCAGAGGTTCTGAGTTCAATTCCCTGCACCCACATGGCAGCTCACAACTGTCTGCAACTCCAATTCCATAGGATCCGACGCCCTTGCACAGATATACATGAAGACAAAACACCAATCAATATACAATCAAATTAAATAAATTAAAAAAAGAAATTCAGGTTAGTAGTCAGTCACTTATGACAATCAAAGTTGTAGTCATGTTGGGTGGTTTTCAAGGTCAAGCAAAGGTATATTTTAGATAAACAAGTGACCTTCAAATACTTCAGAGAGCTACAGAATATGGCATTTAAGATGTTTTAATAACATAAGTTTTTTTTATGAGAGTGAAACATGTCTGCTTCTGGCAGCACCAGTATACTTCAGAGAAAATGTTAGGCATCGAAGAAACTTCATACAGAGCTTACTTTCTTTGTGGCAAAAGTAAAAGTAAACCTCTGGGCAAGAAAGTGCCCTTGCCTTGACTGCTGACAGCATGCTGTCCTAATGAGACAAGCAGGACACAAAAGAGAGTGACTGCTGAACTTTTCCAAGACAGGACAGTCTTTCAAAAATTCTGCTTCATAGAAAAGTCTGTCAGATACTCTAGGCCTGTAAGCCAAAGATGAATGTCCCAGTGTTATAGAGAATCCTTGGGTGACTGTCCAGGCAGCAGCTGTCTCTGTTGTTTCTATAGTTTTGAAAGTTGTTTGCTGTGCACTTCCTGTTTACTCAGGTAATATTATATCCTTCACACATCTCTGAGGGAGTTGAAGACTAGATATTTATAGATTTCCTTGTTATCAAATTCAGGAAAGAAACTCACAAAAGAGGTATAGAGTGTATAAGGCTGAGAGACATAAAAACATAGTTTTTGGTTGGTAGTACAAGTTAGGATAGAAAGTGAATTTAGGTACAACACTTTGGACTCACCAAGGTAGGATAGATAATGGGACATTTTCTCTGAATTTGTCAAATGCATATGGATTGGACATTGTTAATGTAATTCTTACCTGTATATATTTGTATATAGTTATTGTACTTATTGTGTGTAGTTTTACTATGTTAGATAAAAATCTTCCTTTTTTAGATAAAAAAGTGGAAATGTGTGATATTTTGATCATGTTCTGACAAATAAATCTTGCTTAGAGTCAGAGGGTAGAGCTACCTACTATCAACTAAAATTAACCACAGAGGCTCTGGAGGACTGAGGGCAGCTAGGACAGAACGTAATAAAGCAGGGCGGAGAGGGATCTCACCCTTTTGGAAGAAGCAGCAGAGAAGGTAGGAGAGGAGTGTTGGCGTCTCTGATCCTTCAGGTTCTTACTCCATAGCTGACTCCTGAGTTTTTAATGATAAAGAATAATTAGAGCAGTGTTTCAGCTCCAACAGCCACCTACAACCCCAGCTCCAGGGAATCCAGTCCCACTTCTGGCAGCCTTAGGATTCTGCATATACATGACATACAGATATACATGTAGGAAAACATAAATAAATCTTATGTAGCAAAAATTATTTTCAATTCATAAAGGGATTGCCAGTAAAATTGGGAAATAAAATTATAGAATATATTTTTTTAAACTAGACGCTGGGGAGATAGTTTGATGGTTAGAACTCTTGTTGCTCTTGAAGAGCGCCTGGGTTTGGTTCCCAGCACACACATGGCAGCTCACAACCATTTATAGCTACATTCCGAGGATAAGATTCCTTCTGCCTTCCAAAGTCACTGCCATATATGCTTATGTTGCATAGACATACATGCAGTCAAAACTCATGTAAAATAAAATGAACGAATCTTCAAATATTTTTTAAATTAGAAAGGAGCAGCCAAATACATATTTGGTTTATGTGTCATTGTTAAATTGTTAACCCTGCACGTTGAGGAGCCAGAGCTAAGCCGAAAGGAGCTGAAGCCCCAGTCTCCACCAGGATTTAGTTTTTAAACCTGTGATCCATTTGGACATTGTCTTACTGTACACCGAGAGGCCCAGACTTGATCTTACTTTTCCTTGCAGTTGGCTAGCAGGTTTTTTCAGTACTGATTATTAAAGGAAGTCCACATTCGCCCTGGCAACAACAGGCATCACTGTCATCATACTGAATTCTTCTGGACTTTTTGTGGATTATTCATAAACCACAGCGACTCGTGCCAACTACAGGGACGAGGCAGGGGTGTAATATCTATCTGCCCCGTGCTCCCACGTTCACTTTTCCTGAGTTTCTGCAATTCAGCGGGCTTTTCCATATGAACCTGAGAACAAATACATCATTTCAGAAGGGTCATCCATGACGTGTCTTGATTTCTGTTCCACTCTGGAAAGCCACATGTCCCGTGCCTGCTACGTTCGCTTCTGCGTCTCGGATGTTTGGAAGTGTTCTTACTTACCTAGCCTCATTCAGGTTGCTCTGGAGTTTGGCTTTGTTTTTTACCGTATGAGGCATTTTCTCCCCCACTGTGTCTTCTGTGTGGCTGTGATATGGATACACGAAAGCCATTGCTTTTGCATCCTGCTTTCTTACCAAGTGTGCTCATTGTTTTCGGCCATCTGTCCACTGAGCCTCTGTGTCTTTCTAGTAAACAATGATACTACTTGCCAAGAGAATATGTTATGCTTCTTCCCAGCACTTCCTGTCTTGTCACCTGCCCTCGTCTGCTGACATTGGCTGATAAATCTGTGCAGTATTACGTGTAGTGAACTTGCTAGTAGATTAATCCTCCGAAGATATAGCATCCTCAAAACCCTTTCACCTTCCCAAAGTCTCTGACACTGCTGCCTCAGCAACCCATGAGTCGTCTGGGGAGACCACTTCATATAGAACCATCACTGGGTGCTCATGAGGCAGAAGCAGGGGTTCTGAGGCATGGGGAGGGCGACTAGAGGCTGGAGAGATGAAGACCTCAGTGTTCCACACGTGTCATCGAATGTCACCGCTCTTCATAGGACACACATAGAAGCCATGGTGAGCCACAAAGGGGTCTTTTCATTCGATCTTGTGTGGTCAAGAAGTCACCTACTGGATACCCACACTGGCCTAAGAGGAGAGTTGCTATTCTGTCTGTTGTTTTAAACATCTGCTGATTAACTGTGTTTATATGCACTAAGGTCAGGGGATCATTTCTGAGAGCTGTTTCTTCTACCCTGAGAGTCTTGGGCATCATACTTAGGTCATCAGGCTTCATGGCAAGGAATTTCTGTGCTGAGCTAGCTAGCCAGTCCAAGAGTTGTTGGTTTTTATTGGTTTGGGAGATACAGACGAAAGCAATCTCCAGTGTTCTGGAATACCCTTTGGACAACTGTTACAACATCACTCACAGTCGATAGGTGTTCTCCGAAGCAGAGCAGCAGAGGGCGCAGCTTAGCCATGTGATCTCTCAGTGGCTATACAACTTCCATTTTCTGAAGCTATGGTGGACTGTGGTTTGCTATGGTCTCCGTGCTGGAGGGAGACACCTTGAACTCAGCCTGTCCACCTAACTCCACAGTGACTGGGTAGCCTTGAATCAGTTCTACCAAACACTGCCGCCCCTGGTAATCAACATCCCTCTATATAACTTCTATACAGCATCAGCTTGTAGACTCCACATAGAATGGCATTATGTGGTGCTTGTCTTTCTGATTTGACTTATTTCACTTAGTCTTCCATATTTCTCTGCATTACTGTACATGACAAGATCTTGGTCTTTTTTATGACAGAATAGTATTCCATTACACACACACATGTGTACATCCATACACATACACACATTTTCTTTATCCACTCATCTGTTGATGTACACACACCTTTAATCCCAGTAGCCACACTGGTTGCCATAGAAACTGGATGGTAGTGGTGCACACCTTTAATCCCAGAATCAGAGAGAATTATAATGGGAGGAGACAGCTCTCAGTCATAGTCTCATTTTGAGAGTCCTGGAGGCAAGATCGACATTTCGAACTGAGATAGTGGTAAGAGCCAGTGGCTGGCTATTTTAGCTTTTCTGACCTTTAGGTTGAACCCCAATTTTTGTCTCTGGGTTTTTTATTAACCATGCTACAATATCGATCTCATTTTCTGAGATCCTTGTCTTCCCGAATGTGCTCTGTACTCTTCCCATATGGCTGCAGGGTTCCTCCCACCATTGTGTCCCGGGTTCCTCCTCTCAAAGCCTCCTGAGCACTTCCCCTCAGTTTCGTTGGCAGTAACTGTATCCATTGGGGTAGGTGATGCCTCGTTTTAGTTTTGATTTGATGATTGGCAGTGGTATGCATTTGCGTGTGCGTGCGTGCATGTGTGTGCGCGAGTGTGTGAGTGTATGTGTGTGTGTGTGTGTGTGTGTGTGAAGCAGGGTCCAACTCAGATCCTCAGCTTCAGCTTCCAGAGCTGGGATTATAGGCAGGTTGCCGCTACGCCTGGATGCTGCTGTTTAATCTTTCCATATACCTGTTGGCTGCCTGTACGTCTCGTTCTTGGGAATATCTGTTCATATTATCTTCCCATTTTAAACATTTGGTTGGTGTGTGTGTGTGTGTATGCTATATAGTTGCTTGAAAATCTTTTTCAAAAATAGGATCTTCTTGTGGGGTAAGGAGAACACTCCTCCATTGATGATGGGAGTGCAAACTGGTACAGCCACTTTGGAATCAGTATGGCAAATTCTCAGAAAGTTAGGAAACTACCTCAAGACCCAGCAATATCACTGTTGGGTATATACCCAAAGGGTGCTCAATCGTACCACAAGGACATGTGCTCATCTATGTTCATAGCAGTATTATTTGTAATAGCCAGAATCTAGAAACTACCTAGATGCCCCTCAACTGAAGAATGGATAAAGAAAATATGGTACATTTACAAAATGGAATATTACTCAGTGGTGAAAAATAATGACATCTTGAAATTTGCAGGAAGATGGATGGATATGGAGAAAACCATATTGAGTGAGATAACCCAGACCCAGAAAGACAAATATAAAATATATTCTCTCATAAGTGGCTTTTATACATATAGCTAAGAAAAAACTACAGGCCACAAACCCAGAGAACAAAGATGACCCTAAGAGAGAAATCTACATAGGAAGGAGAAAAAGACAAGATCTATGTATATCTGTCATTTTCCTTCTCTCTCCTGCCCCCCCCCAACCTTTTTATCTGTTTGTGACAGTGTATTACTGTGCAGCTCTGGCTAGCTTGGAACTCTTAACCTCTGTTTCAGTTTATTTATTTTTTAGAGAGAGATAAGAAAGAGACAGAGACAGAGACAGAGAGAGAGAGAGAGAGAGAATGGGAGTGAGAATGTATTCTCTGCTTCCACCCCATGGATCCTGAGGTTTGAACTTGGGTCCTCAGGTTTGCTGGTAAGTTTCTTTACCCACTGAGCCATCTCACCAGCTCACTTTATCCCTTTTCTTGCTCATTGTTGCTTCCTGCATCCCTAGGTTCTCTAGTAAGATTATTTGCATTGTGTTTAGCTTTGTCTTCTTTCTTGTAGTTGCTGATTGTGAAGTACTTAAGTGTTTGTAAATAAAACATTGCTTTTATTTCTGAATATTAATTTCTCATTACAAATAATAACAATATGAAAAATGATGGCAAAAAGAGTGGAAAAGGCTTCCACACATTCTCCCCCTGATTTCCTGTGATGTGGACGTGCTGTGGAGTCCCAGTGTGCTCATGAAAATTAAACAAGACCAGCACTGATGCTGGGTGCCAGCTAATGGACACACTGCTGACGTTCCCCCTGTCCAGTGATCTATGCTTCAGAGCGGGCTTCCATCCAGGACCCCGTGTAGCTCAAGGCTGTCCGGTCTCCTCCTCTGCTCTAAGCTGGACGTTCCTATTCATTTTGTCTCCCTCCCTCGTTCCATTTTACATGCACACGAAGGTTAAGCAGTGTTGACTAGAACATCACAGAGTGATGTGTTGTTCTCGCTATGTGTCAGACACCTGCCTTGATTTTATTCTTTTGAAGCAGGGTCTCATCATATGGCTCTGGCTGGCCTGGAACTTACTATGTAGACCAGGCTGGCTTCAAACTTACAGAGATCTACCTGTCTCTGTTCCTAGCACTGGAATCAAAGGTGTGTGCCTGCACACCTGGCAAGGTGCCTGCTTTTTCTGTGACTCTCTGCTGGTGATAGTGACTTTGGTTAAACCTCTCTCCATGGGGGAGTAACCAGTAACTCTGCAATGGGTAAAGGTTCTGCAGAAGATATTTTGATACCATTGCTGTGTAACAAGTAACCCTATAGGTCAGTATTTTGAATACCAAGCATTTCTGATGTCACAGTTTCTGGGTTAGGAACTTGGGAGCAGGTGGAAGGGATGGTCTTGCTAGGGTCACTCAGGTTGAGGGTGTAGTCTGGGCTCCTGTCATCGAAGACTTGACTGGGGCTGGACTGTCATCACCTAAGATCTCCTCACAGGCTGCTGTCTGTCTCCAGCAGCCTCTGTCCCTCACCATGTGCTCCTGTCTTGTTTTGTGTTTTGAGAAGGAGTCCTGCATAGCCCAGACTGCCTTTGAATTCCCTATATAGCTAAGGATGATCTCCTGAGTCTGGGGCTTATACCACTGAGCCTGGTTTATGCTGTGCCAGGGGTCTCAGTGTGCATCCCAGCACTCTCCTGACTGAGCTACATTCCCAGCCAGCCACGAAACCAGACGGTCCATCTCTCTAATCCCATCTCTGCCGGGTCTCCGGACTAGGGACACTGCACCTCCTTGATGCCAGATGGACTAATGTAAGAGTGTGAGGCCCAAAGCCAGCACACTGCTGTGACTTATGCTTGACTCTGTCATTGCTGTAGCCCTGTTCAGTGGGGGAGGGGACTGCATAGTGACAGGAGCAGAGGCCACCACGGTTTGGTTCTCTGGGCTCTTGATGCTGCCTTGAGTCGCCCTTCCCTTGTTCACTGTGGAATTCTGTTTCTCAGCCAGGGGCTGGGAGGGTGTCAGGAAGAGCTGTCCATCCCCCCCACCCCCAAGCTCAAAGCCAGCCTTGTTGGGGAAGTACGCCGTGGAGGGTGGTTTGTGAGGGCGTAGAGGGTTGTCTCACTCCGGTTCAGTGTCTCTGTGCCTGTTTGTTTGCAGATGCACTCAGCTTCCTGCTCCGCTTCCTGGTGCCACACCTCTGCATCACTATGGACTCCCCATGGGATCCTACGCCAAAGGAAACTCTTCTTCTCTAAGTTACTTCTGGTTACAGTGTTTATCACAGCAATAAAAGTACCTAGTGATATTATGTATACAAGTCCCTGTTGAGGGACACTGATTGCTCATAGTTTTTTTTTTTTTAATGTATTAGATTATCAAAATGTTGAAAATTCGTTTATGGGGATGCGCTAATCTAGAATAAATAAGGTCAAGTTTGATTTTTAAAGGTGCAGATGTTCTAGATTGTGCGTTATAACTGACGCACACAGTATCTCCAGTGGCCCCCAAAGCTGTCGGTGACTGTGCTAGGCAGCCCAGTCCCTGCCTCTGCTGCCAGCTCTGCTTTAACTGGCAAGTGATAACAATGTACTTGGACAGCCTGACAGTTTTCTGTCGTGTTTTTCTTTTTGATTTTTTTTTGCTTTCATTATTTTAAAATTATTGCAAAATATTTAGTACACATAGAAAGGTTGAAGACTTTTGTAGACACCCTTACTTATAGACACAGACGATACTGGTGCCCAGAAACCATCTCCCTTCTGTCTCCCCACGGCTTTAAGTCTTGCCTTATCCACCTCATGCAGACAGGCTTCAAATATCTGGTGTTCAGGTTTCTAGTTTCCCCTTGTTTACAGTATTTTTGTTTGTTTTAAAGACAGGGTCCTATGTTTCCCAGGCTGACTGAACTCACTGTTAGTGAGGATGGTCTTGAACTTGTGATCTTCCTGCTTCTACCTTCCCAGTGCTAGGGTTGTAGGTTGTTTGTGCAGTGCTGGGGACCGAACCTTGGGCTTTGTGTGTGCGCGGCCGGCCCCCCCCCCCCCCGATAGCTGGGCCACAGGCTCTCTATAGTATCTTTGATCTATGTGTATTTTGCACTTTTACATAATTAGATGTCAATTATTTCCTTCATGACTTTTGCCTTTTCTATCTTGCTAAAACAGACTTTTGCCCTACTTCAGAGTCGTCTAAATACTCGTGTGTTTTTTTAGATTTTTCATGAATTATTTGCAATTAAATATATTTATTCATATGTGTGTGTTTGCGCGTGCGTGTATGCATGCGTGTGTGTGCCACATGTGTGCAGGTACCCCCAGAGGCCAGAAGAGAACATCAGTTTCATTGCTGCAGGAGTTTCAGGCGGTTGTGCTCTGGCCGCCTGGCTTGGGTACCTTGGGTGGTGGAAACTGGCCTCAGGTCCTCCTCAAAGGCAGCAAGTGCTCCTAACTGTCAATCATCTTCCCTGTCCTACAGGGAAATGGTCTGTGTGGAAGAGTTTACTAAGGAGAGCGGAGCATTGCTGCTAGAGTGAGATTATCACTTGGTGAGAATGCCAAGTGCTTGCTTGCTCACTCCTGCCCGCCCCTGCCCGCCCCTGCCACCCCTCACCCCTCCCCGTCCCTTCCCGCCCTCCTCGTTAAATCAGCTTGTCCTCTGTCCTCCACACGTATGCTGTGGCACTTTTGTGCATGTGCATATGTACACTGAATAAACAAATGAAATTAAGGTTGACCTAAAGAGAGTGCTATGGTGTGCAGATTGCTTGAAATGGTCACTTTTTTTTTCTCTTTTTCCCCTACTTGATTTAAAGAGTCAGCACAATCCCAGTAAAACTCCAGGTTGCTTTTCTGTAGAGTTTGCCAAGGTGGCTACAACATTTTTATAGAAATGCAGTTTTGAGAGGTGTTTTAAGAATGTGCAGAACTGGAGTTGGAGAGATGGCTCAGTGGTTAAGAGCTCTTCCTGGAGTCCAGGGTTTGATTCCCAGTACCCTTAAAGCAACTCACAGCTGTCTATAACCCCAATTCCAGGAGATTCTTTGACCTCATTGGGCACTGCACAATGTTGTACACAGACATACATGCAAGCAAAACATTCATACACATAAAATAATTTTAGGGGCTGGAGAGATGGCTCAGTGGTTAAGAGCACTGGCTGTTCTTCCAGAGGTCCTGAGTTAAATTCCCAGCACCCAAGTGGTGGCTCACAACCATCTGTAGTAAGGTCTGGTGCCTTCTTCTGGCCTGCTGGTGCAATGCAGACAGAACACTGTATACACAATAAATAAATCTTTTAAAAAGAAGAATGTGCAGAACTATGCGACACAATCCAATTTTGAAATTTTCTGTAAACATGTACAGAGCAGTTGAGATGGTGAGGATTGGTAGAGAATGAGGCAAACAGGTTGTTGGTGTGGAATGAAGAAATGGAGCCCACTGGCTCCTGTGTCAGGAATTGTTGCAAAGAAAGATAGTTGGGACAGCAGAGAGAAGTGGCCATGCCAACTGGGGCCACCGAAGCAGCTAGGTGACCACAGGACAGGGAACCCCAATGTTATCTCCTGCTGGGCTTGGATTGGATTTTCGTCACAGAAGTATAACATGATAGAAGAAGAAAAAAATAAGATAGCACTTCTAGAAAAAGCTTTGAAATAAAGTAACCCAGCTTGGGGGTGGGGGGGATACTTCATTGGAAAAATAAGGTAACACTTGCAGAAAAAGCTTTGAAATAAGAAAGTAACCCGGGGGGGGGGGGGGGGGGGGGGGGCGGTGGGGGAGACTTCATTGGCCCAGTTCCAAGTGGAGTGTTAACAGTCTTCAAGAAGCCCTGTGAGAGCCCCCAGAGCATAGGACAGCCAAGGCCGTGTTTGGTTAGGGGCACTATTGTGACCTAAGAACTCACCCGCCAAAATGAAAGCAAAGACTGAATCCGTCCTAGTCCACAGCTCTAGGAAAGTCCCTCAGTGTATCAACTTTGCTTTCTTGGCTTCTGTAACCTGCTTATTGTTAACTTTTCTTGCTAATTGACGTGTGCCATGCCAGGATATTGTTTTAGTGCATAAAAAGCCAGGAATGGCAAGCTTGGGGCTACATGATTTGGTGAGAATAACGACTTTGTATCTGTGTTCTCTGTCAGAGATGCCTCGAAACAGCTCAAAGGGTCAAGAATTGTGAGTATGCAGATTTAAACTACAGTATGATGCTACTTAAAGTTTTTAATTTATGATTCACTTGTTTATTGCTCATTTATTTCATTTTTGAGGCCTTTCCCAGGCTGATTGTGAATTTGTTTGTGGCTGAGGATGACCTTGAACTCTTGATTCTCCTGCCTTCACTTCTCCAGGGCTGGGCTTATAGGTACACACCATCGCACCCAGTTTTGTGCTGTGCAGGAGACTTAGCCAAGGGCAATCTGTGTGCTAGGGCAAGCACAGCTTCCAGTCAATCCACGTGCCAGCTCCCTCCCTCATTAGGAAAGAGCTTGAGAGTCTCGTGTAGCCCAGGCGAGCTTTGAATTCCAGGTCCTCCTGCCTCCCAAGTGTCTTCATTTGTATATGAGCAGTGTGTGTGTGTGTGTGTGTGAGAGAGAGAGAGAGACAGAGACAGAGACACACACACACACACACAGAGACAGAGACACACATACACAGAGAGAGAGAGAGAGAGAGAGAGACAGAGACACACACACACACACAGAGAGACAGACAGACAGACAAACAGACAGACACTATATCCAGATGATGCTGAGGATGTGGTGGCCACACCTTTGCTCTCAGCACTTTGAGGCAGAGACAAGAAGATACCTGAGTTCCACACTGCTCTATAGTGAACCAAGGCTACACCTTAAGACCCTGTCTCCAAAGAGAAAAAAAAAAATCAGCAAAGGATGAGGCCGCTGTTCTGACAGTCACAGGCATGCACAGATATGGCTTGGTAATGAACTGGTGCACGTTCTCCAAGCCAAGTTAAACACTTGTCTATGCATCGCGATTTTATTTCATTAATGTATTCTTTTGTTGATACTAGGGATTGAACCTAGAGCCTGGCACATGCTAGTCACGAGCCCTACCTCTAAGCTATACTGTCAACCATCAAATATGTATCACTTACTGTGAAATTAACACAGACACACAAACACCTACCTGTGAAACTACCAAAATTTTCAACATTTCATGTCATACTCTGTCTTGTCGTCCCCCCCCCCCCCAGGTTAGGATGGATGGAAGCCCCTTTTTGGTCCAGAATGGCTACCTGGATCATCGCTGTGGATCCCATCTCTCTGAGGATTTGCCTCAGAGATGCAGCGATCTGGCCAAAAATAGGGTGTTACAGTGTGAGGAGCAACGAAGCATCCTTGCAAGGAACCGCAACAGAAACATCCCTGCAAGGAGTCTCAGCTTGGACTTTCCGCATGATCAGGAGCCCACGCGGTTTCAGGCTGAAGCCTTAGGATAGCACATGTACAGGTATGACAACCTTCCCCTGGAAACCGGCAGCAGCTGGGGCTTGGTACCTGCCACATACCCTGAGCCTTGGCACACACACACACACACACACACACACACACACACACACACACACACACACACACACACTCAACCAACGTACCTGATCACCAGCACGGCAGCCCCAGGAGCCACGCCCTGCGAGGAGCACAGCAGAGGCCGCAGCGCCCCCTGGCGGATGCTGAGAACCGGCCGACTCAGGACGCAGCCTCGGCAGCTCGCCAGGGACGGTCCTCTGCGCGCGTGCGTCCTGCTTGGTTTTGCTTTTCAGAGAAAAAGCAGAAATAGATTTGGTTCATAGCAAGTTCCAGGCCCTTTGGATGTAGAGACATTCTCATGCTGGCACACCTTGGTCCAATGGTGCTTTAGTTACGTAGGTGGAAAGGGCGGGACCTTATTCCCAGCAAGCCAGGGCAATGCTAGCAATGCCAGGGCGCAGGTTTTTGGGTGAAACTGGCTTGTGGTCTAGGTTGATCTATTTCTTTTACCCAAAACTTTTAATATCACTTCCTAGTTCATATACTCTATCTTACTTGCCTTCCAAACAACCTGAGTTTTTTCAAAATTAATTTTATTATTTTATGTGTATAGGTGCTTCATGTGGGTGTGTAAGCACCATTCAGTGCCTTAGTGCCAGCACTCAGAAAAGGGCATCAGATTCCCTGGAACTAGAGTTACAAATGCTTGTGAGCCACAGTGTGGATGCTGGGACTCGACCCAGGTCCTCCGAAAGACCTGCCCCTCAATGCTTTTAACCACTGAGCCACCTCTCTAGTCCGCCAGACCATCTGTTTTATGAATGAAGAGTCAAGAGCGGTCAAGAGGCTTGTCGAAGGTCACACGGCATAAAGAGCAAGTACCTCGGGGTCTAGACTGCCCCTCGAGGTCCACTCGCTGAGCCTTTCCGATACGCAGTGGACACGGACCCCAGATGCCCATCCCCTGCCAGGGCTCCACAGCTTCAGCAGCTTGACGTCTTCCGGAAGGATTCTCCACGGGCAATGAGGCGGGAAATTTATGGCTTGGCCTGATTAATGGGCCAGGCCGTTCGGAGCTCTTTGGCGGGCTATTCACAGGAGGGAGGAGAGGCCCCTCAAGCTTGCATCTGTCAAGAGCTCCGAGAGCAGGGGGCACGTGGGATTATTGAGACATCTTGTGCCAGAAAACCTTGATTGCCTTCCTCCCGGTCATGGAACAAGTTATCTGAATGAATCTACGTGGGAAAAAGTAAGAAATCCATTCACAAACCATCAGCCAATGTTCCTCATTTGTTCCCTGTGAGCTTGATAAGTTCTCAGCTCTAAAGGGCCTCACGGTGGAGACAGTCTCATCCCAGGGAATCGGAATTTCCCCAGGAAAGCAGTTACAGTTCAGGGCTTAGCGGGCACGAAAGGCACCGGTGACAGAGAAGGGCAGTCTGGGTCCTTCCTTTCCCCACCCGCTGATTTACCTCTAGGGCCTCAGTTTCCCCCTTTGTTCAGTGAAGAGTTTGGACAGACTATCCTCATGGTTTCAGAGTCTGTCAATTTTTTGCAATCCTGACAATTATGTTTTACTGCTTCCCAGCATCTGGAATTAATAATCTGTTTTAAACATTTTATCTCAAATTTACCTGCTTTTCAGTTTGGGGCTTCTTCCATCTTCCTGTATTATGAAATGAGTACCACTGGCAGGGGCCTCCTTTTGCCCTCCTCTTCCCTCCCTCCCCTCTTCTCTTTGTTAGCCCCCTCCTCTCCTCTCTTTTAGCCTGGACTGGTCTTTAGTTTGCATTGTAGCCAAGCTTGAATTTACGATCTTTCTGTCTCTGCCCCTGGAGTGCGGGGATTGCTGATGTGTGCCACCATGCCTTCCAGGATGCCAGGCAAGCACGCGACCAGCTTGAAGTCCCTTTGAACCCTTTGTTCACAGATCTCCAGACTCCCACTGAACGTTGTACTGTGAGGGGGGCAGTGAATCCCCCCCCCCAAGATTCTATCACGTGGAACAGTCTTGTTACAGCTGAGCCACAGCCCTGGCCTCTCTTGCTCTTTACACTTCAAATATTTGTTAAAAATGAACCCATCCAAGGGCCAGCTCGATGGTGAAGGAGCTGGTTGCCATCCTGAAGACCTGAGTTCCATCCCTGGGACACACACAGGAGAGAATGGACTCCTTCAAGTCATCCTCTGTCCTCCACATGTGCACTGTGACACACACACACACACACACACACTAGAAGTAAGGAAATTATTCCCTCGATCACATATCACATTATATAGTACTGGCAGCTTCTATTAAAACATTCCCAACCCAAACATTTTATATAGACTTAAGAATTAAAAGTAGACTTGAAGGACATCCATTGCTTCTTTATGAAATTTGCAGACATACGTCAGCTCTTTTCCATCCATGGGGTTCAGCGCTTTTCCCTTTGGAATGCTCTGGGAAACCATGACCCAGGTACCTGAAGTCAGTGAGGAAGAGGAGGACAGCATGGGCAGTGGAGATAGACAGACAGTGGCGGAGGGGGTGGGGTGGGTAGAGGCAGCGGGCTGGAAGAGCAAGAGACTTTGCGAGCCCCAGGAGGATTCTGTGCTGGGGACTGCGGGCTGTGCACCTACTGAGAAGCCGGCCATTGCTTCCTGCTGAGAACCTTGGAACTGACTAGGGAAAGCAGAACTAACAAATGACTAGGGGATCACGTGTTTATTATGCATCTGTGTGTTGGGATACACATATAAGTGCAGGGATCGCGGTGGCCACTAGAGGGCGTCAGACTTCCTGGAGCTGCGGTTACAGGCAGTTGTGAGCCACCTGATGGGCTGTAGGAACTGAATCGGGACTGGTGCAAGAGCAGTGTGTGTTTTTAACTATCTTTCCAGTGCTGTGTATAGGTGTTGGTAGTGTTAGTGTATGCGCATGTACGTTCTGGTGTGAGTGCACCTGGGTGTGATTGCACCTGGTTGTGAGGGCACCTGGGTGTGAGTGCACCTGTGTGACAAGGCACCTGTGTGTGAGAGCACCTCTGTGACAGGGCTCATGTGTGTGAGGGCACCTGTGTAAAGGCACCTTGCGAGGGCACCTGTATGTGAGGGCACCTGTGTGTGAGGACACCTGTGTGTAAGTGCACCTGTGTGTAAGTGCACCTGTGTGTGAGGGCACCTCTGTGTGAGGGTACCTATGTGTGAGGACACCTGTGTATGAGGGTACCTGTGTGTGAGGACACCTGTGTGTGAGGGCACCTGTGTGTGAGGGCACCTGTGTATGAGGGTACCTGTTGAGGGCAC
>JABTXL010005929.1:27246494-27288198 GCA_025134845.1 Neodon shergylaensis
GAGGCGAGGCCCCAGGAAGGATCAGTGCACAGCCTTATATAGAGAGGCGAGGCCCCAGGAAGGACCGGGGCACACATGCTCTTAAACGCCCTTGCTCTCAGAGCTCTGATATGTCTCTCTCAGCAGCAGATGTCGTGTGTTCTGTGGCTATCTTTGCAGAGTGTCCTGCCCTGTTCAGTGCACAGGTGACAGGTGCTCACGGCAAGTGAGCCGGAGAGCTGACTTCTAACCGTTGTAAAAGGCAGCACACATCTGGAGGGGATGCCTCCCCCCATGGAGTGCCCTGTGAGATGGAGAAAGAGAGCCACTGGGATTCTGGGTCCTGGGGAAGATGGACCAGCGATGGTGTGAAGGATAGGTTGGGTGGCTCATGCTGAACAACCACCCCATCTTGCTCAAGTGTTGCACTCTCGAAGTTGGTGTAAATGTTTGTGTTTGTTGTGGTTTGTATCTCAGGTGCCTGTTGGTGGCTCACATGTTAAATGCATCAGCACCAGCTTGGGGCACCTGTGAAGAGCTGGGGTACTGCCAGGAGGCGGGGCCCTAACGGAAGCCCTGTGATTCTCTGGAAGGAGCCCCCCTCAAAGTCCTCTGGCTGTGCCTCTGCTAGGGCTCCGCTGTCTTCTGGGAAACCCACAGCTCAGGCTGGGGGCAGTAGAGAGAACTGGGGTGCTGGGGAGAGAAGAGGAGAGAGAAGCAAAGAGTGGACAGGGAGAAGTCAGAGATGCCTGATTCCACCCGGCTGGTCAGCTGCCTGGGAGACGGGTCTCTGGGTGAGCCTGTGGGGGCTTATCCTGACTGTGCTGATGTGGGAAGACCCACCTTAGCTGCGGGTGAGACTGTTCCCTAGGCAGAGGACCATGGCTTGTTCAAAGTGGGCGGCGTGAGTCAAGTGACACATGATCCTTCCGTTTCCCAGTTGGATACCGTGTGACCGGCTCCTCAAGCCCTTGCCACTTCCGCTTCCCGGGCACAGCAGAATCCTTGTTGAGCTGAATTGTGGGCCAGAAGGAACCCTTTCTTTCTGGAGTTGCCTGTTTTGGCACATCAGTGAGAAAGATTACTGAGACAGACGTCGGCGAGGGGGAGGGTTCTGTTTTCTCACTCTGTGACTCGTGCAGCGATGAGCACGTGTGTACAGGTGTCTCCGAGACAGCACTCGAGCCCTTTGGGTGTATGCCCAGGAGTGGCAGCTGGGTCATACGGTAGCTCTATTTTTGGATTTTTGAGGAACCTCTGCACTGATTTCCACAGTGGCCGCACCAATTTGCACGTCACTGACTTCGTTCTAGGCCCTTCTTCATAGCTTCAGCCATGTTTCTTGTCTTCCCCTTGATTTTAGCCATTCTGACTGGAGAGGTAAAAACCGCAGCATAGTTTTGCCTTTCCCTGATGGGTGAGGGTGTTGAACACGGGGAACCACCCACTGACAGCTCATATTTCTTCTTTTAAGGGCTCTCTGTTCATCTCATGCAGCTTGATACTGGCTGGAAGGTTTGTTGGGTGTTTAATTTTCAAAGTCCCTTATGTTATTTGTGTGCCTGAATTATAGCTGGTAAAGATTTGTCTCCACTCTGTAGTTGACTCTTTACTCTTCGCTGTGAGGCGTTTCAAAATTTCACATAATCCCACTTAATTATTGTGTTTCTGAAAGAGAGAGAGAGAAAGAGAGAGAAAGTGAAGAAGAAGGAGGGGGAGAGAGAGAGAAGAGAGAGGGGAGAGAGGAGAGAGAGAGGAGAGAGAGGAGAGAGAGAGAGAGAGAGAGAGAGAGAGAGAGGAGAGAGAGGAGAGAGAGGGAGAGGAGAGGGAGGGGGGAAATGCAGGTCGTGAAAGTAGAAAGGTACCAAGAAAGGGGGAAAAGAGTTCGTAAAGGATGGGTGGGCAGAGGCTTCCAGAATTCACATGGCTCCAAACCAGAAGGGGCTACTGGGGGAGGCCAACAGGAGGTGGGCAGGGAATGGGGGGGGGGCCAGAAGAGAGTCAACAAAAGCGAAGCAAGCATGGAAATGCCGTACTGAACCCCGTTTCTTCCAATATGCGCTGGAGACTTTAATGACAGCTTGAGAGAACCTAAAGCCACCTGAGAGGAGGGAACCTAAATTGAGGAGAGGCCTCCATGTCCAGCTGTGGGCAAGAGTGTGAGGCATTTTCTTAATTAGTGATTCATGGGGAAGGGCCCAGCCCATTGTGGGTGGTACCACACTTGGGTTGGTGGCCCTGGGTTCTATAAAAAAGCAGGCTGAACAAACCCTGGGGAACAAGCCAGTAAGCAGAACCCCTCCATGGCCTCTGCATCAGCTCCTGCCTCCCGATTCCTGCCCCAGCTGCGTTTCTGCCCTGACTCCCTTCACTGATGGGGTACAGTGTGGAAGTGCCAGTCAAATGAACCCCTTCTTCCCTGGCCTTATTTTAGGTCATGGTGTTCCCAGCAGTAGAAAGCCTAGTTTAGACACTACGCTAATCTAAACGTGGTGATTAACAGTGTATACCATGACCTCTGCCAGTCCACAATCCAGCGGCGCCTGCCAAGGAGGGTAGGAAGCAGGTTCATTGTGTAAGAGACTTTGGCGGTATTCTAGAAGAACCAGAATTGCTGGGAAACGAGTCCACAATAAAGCCTAGCAGGGCCCCTTTTTTCTCAGATAAAAAGTGTTGTGCTCTTAAGAAACAGCTACTTGCAGGGTTAAGAATCTGTTCCGCTCACTATTGACCCAGACGTAGCCCATCTCCCTCCCAGAGGACAAAGTGACTTTGTCATCTTTATGATGCACTTTGGGAGGCTTTTCTATCTCATTGACACCCACTAGTATTTTCACTTAATAAGATCTTATATATTTGCATATAATTAGAAAAACAACATTCAAAGAAAAGAATGGTTTAGATAGAAGGGTCCTATGAGGAAGGCCTCTGTGCTGAAGGTTTGGTGCCATGTTCAGAGGTGGGGCTTCAGTGGAGAGAGTGGCACCATGGGGCTTACCTTTGAAGGGTACATTTTGTCCCTAGCCTCCCCCGTCTTCCTGGATGATATGGGGATGCTCAGTTTTGCCCTGCCCTGTCCTTTGCTGTGATGGTCTGCCTAGTCAGAGCCTCAAAGCAATGGAGTTCGCTGGCCGTGGGCTGTTTATAGGTGCCTCAGCGATACAAAACTAGCCCAGTTTTTTCACTTCGAGGGTACACGCAGAAGCAGCGGCACCTTCTAAAAGTCCTTCGGACTTTGTCGTAAGAGCCCGAGAGGAGTAACTCCGGGGCAGAAAGCCGGTATTGTGTGGACAAGCCATTGGGGTTCGCTTCCCAGCCTTGCTACCACCACAGCCAATAGAAGTCTGATTTGTACTGAACAGACACGGGCTTCTGTTGTCAGCGTTCCTGACCAGCACAGTATGATAACGTCTACACAGCATTATTGCGTTACTGTAAGTGATCTCGAGACAGTCTGAAGTGTACAGGAGGATGTGTAGATTATATGTAAATGCTGCACCATTTTGTGTAGGGGACTTGAACATCTCAATTTTGGTGCCCTGCTGCGGGGAATTCTAATTTCCCAGGCACCAAGGGATGGAAAAACATCACGAAGGAGCAGGGGTTGACTTCAAGCCAGTGCACACCATGCTCTTTGACGACCCATCCCGAGTTCCTCTGAAGAGGACAGGGAAAGCTCGGTACAGTGGGCTCTGGCTGGTGCTGGGAAGCCTCAGGGCGCTCTGTGGCTAACAGGTCAGTCAGCACGCCACGCCACAGTCCCTAAGGACCAGAGAGAAGGCTCAGATTCCATTCTTTGGGGAGTAATCTGTGCCCTGGAGCTTTATTCCTGGAATTACAGGCAGTTGATTGTGAGGGAGGTTCCCTGTGGTGTAGTCCCGGTAACCCCTCCCCCCCCCAGCCCTGCCCAAGGGCCTCCAAGTCTGTTTATGTCTAGCTACTGGTTTTCTTTAGACAGGTGGATCTGGTTTGAATCCCACCGTTAGAGAACTTTCTCTGGACTGCGTACATCTTTCCTCCTCCAACTTCAGAGCCTGGTGAACAGCACCCAGGTCAGGCGCAAGGCAGGGGTGGGGGTGGGATGGGGGGTGGTCCACTGCTGCCACCTCCTGGACAAGCCTACAGTTCACTCCTAACTAGGTCACACACAAGGAGGGGTGTGTAGGTGAGGAGATGCCACACGGTTGAGAAGAAAGGTCTAGGTGCGGGCAGGACAAGGTTCTCACCCTTCTGAGTCCCTAAGTCTCACCCTCCTAGGGTTGTGATTGCAAAGCACACTGCAACTTGGGCGCGTAGGCACTCAGGGGCTGGGGCAGGGCGGGACCAAACCCGGAGCCCTTCCTCGTCCTGTTTCGTAGGTCTCGTGACAACAGTCAGCAGCTTCGATTGGCTGGGCGCTCTGATTGGCAGTCCCGGTGGCGGAGTGGACTCAGCGCAGGGTGGTGGTTGGTTTCCTTCCCCCGGGGCGATCGTGGGACAGTCTCCCAGATCTCCCTGCAGAAATCCCAAATGCCTTGTCCTTTTGCAGAATGCCAATAGGACCTGAGTGTCCCGTGGGTCCCGGAGGTGGATCTGCGCCGAAACTCCAGTGGCTTCCCCATGCAGGTTGCTGTTTCCTTCCCGGAAGAAGGTGGCGGACTGCTGCCATACTCCCCGCCCCTGCCCACACTGTGTGTGTGTGTGTAGTCACATGTGCATCTTGACGTCACAGCCCGCCGAACTGGGGATTCCCACCAGCCTTCTCCCACTGTCTGTGGGTTTTGGAGTCCAGAGGTCTTGTTTGGAAAGAGCTCCCTGCCCAGAGGGGCTCCACCTATAAGGGGAGAAGGAGGCTGTGGGTCACCAGCAGAGTGCAGCGTCTTGGGGCCACCTCGGCTCCTTTCACCCTGAGGGCTGAGATTCAAGAGTTGGCTAACCTGGGTCGCACAATTGGTATGTGATACAACTAGAGCTTGAATCCAGGTTGTTCTGATCCCAGAAGCCAGGAGTTAGATGGTAAGGTACTTGACGTCTTTGCTGTCTGCTCTGCCGTAGGCACCCAACCGACCTTCCAGGCAAAAATGGAGTTGGTAGATGAAGGGGGGAGGCTGCCTCAGGACAAGCAAGAGCAAGCTTGCTTCCAGTGCCTTCCCACTCCGAGTGTTTTACAACCATCCTTTTGCTCTTCTTGGCATCACCTTTGTCCTGTGGGTACCCCGAGCTCAACGTCTGCCAGGCTGCACTCCTGCGGGTCCAGAATGATTAGTTATCACTCTCACCCCCCATTTCGCTGGGATTCCAGCCTTCAAGTCTAGGCTGTCTTCGCACTCCTCTTTACCCAGTTGTTGGCTGAATTCCATCTGCCTCCCCCCTCAGGGTCCCTTCCAGCCCCAGGCCGAGTTGCACTAGGGTCTTTACAGTAGCAGTAAACGCCTCTCTTTCTCTGCTCAGGCATGAGCTACACTGCTGACGTTTCTGGGGGTGTCAGCCGGTCATCAAAGCTGCCCATTCGTTTCACTGATGTTATTTCATCTGTGCCTGTCAGTACCCGCGTCCTTCTGTCCCTGTATCAGCTGCCTCACGTGACTCACCTTCACCACTAAAATATTATTTTTTTTATCCTAATTATTCCACATCTCAAGTTGAAATCCAGGTTGCACTCTAGGCTTTCAGGGTGTTCACATCTGTGTGTGTGTGTGTTACACACATGTAAAGATAGGAGGCTGACCTTGAGGTGTCTTTCTTCACCTTCCGCCTTGTTTGAGATGGACTCTCTTTACCACTGCCTCCATCACCTCTAAACTGCCAGTCTCTGCCTGGTCCAGCAGTGGAGCTTGGACACAGCGCTTGCCCGCCTACATCAGGCTTTTCGGGACTCCTTGGGATCTGAACTTAGGCTGTCAGACCCACCCAGCGAGCGCTTTACCCAGTGCACTATCTCCGGGCCCAGGAATGGAGTTTTGATTCTCACCCCTGGTCTCTGCTCATCTAAATGACAAACAGTCCTCTGATATGCTAAAAATTAAATATGTATATTTTAATTAACTTTATTTACATATAATAAGATGCATCCATTTTAATGTAGTTTGATGGGTTTAAGAAATGTATATACCCATGCGCCTATTATCTGAGTCGACACATAGGATATTCCCATCACTTGTTCAGAATTCCCTGTGTCCTTTGTCAGCTTCCTCTGCCATTGGACCCAAGCGATCCGTCTGGTTTCTGGCGACAGAGTGACTTTCTCCTGTAGGTTTATGTAAATAGGTTCATTTGGTAGCTCTCTTCTTGTTTAAAAACAATTAAATAAAAATATTTTATTTTATGTATACAGATGTTTTTCCTGCATGTATGTCTGTGCACTTGTGTGCTTGGTGTCTGCAGAGGCTAGAAGAAGGTATTGGATCTCCTGGAACTAGAGCTACTGATGGCTGTCTGCTGCTGTGTGGGGGCTGGGAACCAATCCTGGACGCTCTGGGAAAGCAGCCAGAGCTCATACCTGCTGAGCCATTCTGCAGCCCTAAGAGTTACCTTTGCTATATTCATGTATGGGCAATGTCTGCATGAGTGCATTCCACATGTGTGCAGGTGACAACTGAGGCCAGAAGGTGTTGGATCCCCTGGAGCTGGAGTTGCAGGCAGCTAGGAACAGTTCAGTGTGGATTCTGAGAGGCAAGCCTAGCGTCCTGGAAGAGCAGTGTGTACTCTTAACCTCCCAGCCACTCTCTGGCCTGGCGAATGCTTTTCTGTTCAGTGTGTTAGTGAGTATTTCTCCGTGTCAGAACTGTTGTTACATTGCTTAGCCAGATCCACTAGTCCCACAGACATGGCAGTTTGTTGACCAGCTCACTTACTGGATGAAACCTGAGCTGTTTCCAATTCTTGGCTAGCAAGAATAAAGAGGACAGATCTTTTTGGAAGTCTATTATTTGGGTAAATAGCAGTAGAAGTGAGACCTCTAGGTTATATTTTAGGTGTAAGTGTGCTTTGTGTCAGCCTGCTCTGTGCCATCACCACTATCAAGGCATGTGTCATGAGAGTTAGTTTCCCCACAGTGAGCTTAGGCCACACATGGAACCCTGGGACTCCTGGTGAGAATTTCCTGAGAGCCTGGAAAGACCCAGAGTCCATAGATCTCGTGAGGCCATGTGACCTCCCTGCCTGTGGTCTGGGAACTGGAGCTGGTGATAGCCTGTGGGATGAGCTCACAAGGTCAGACTTCAGCCAAAAGGAAGTTTTGTGTTCTGTTTGAATAATGAAGGCTTTGTGCTGGTTAGCTCTTAGTGTCAACTTGACACCACCTAGAATCACCTGGAAAGAGGGAACCTCATTTGAAAGATTGCCTCCAGGAGATTGGCTTGTGGACATGTTTGTCTTCATTGATGATTGATGTGAGAGGGCCCGGTACCCTGTGGGTGGCACCATTCATAGGCAAGTGGATCTGGACTGCATGAGAAAGGCAGATGAAGGCGGATGAGTGTGAGCCAGAGCGTGAGCCAAGACCCTCCGTGGTCTTTACTTTGGATTCCTGCCTTGAGCCCCGACCCAGACTTTCTTCAGTGATTAACTATGACCTACAGGTGTAAGCCAGAGAACCCTTTCCTACCCTAAGCTGCTTTTGGCCGTGGTGTTTATCACAGACACAGACAACACACCAGAGCTGTCCTTGTTACAGAGAGGTTTAATTTCCCTGCCTGAGTGAGGAAAGGTCTAGTCATTACACAGCCATTAGCTGCTCTGAAAGGGTGTAGGGTCTTTAGCTAGATATCTATAAGGGAGAGAGAACTGTAACCATGGAGGAGGCCATAGGAGCTGGCTGGCTCTCTTGCGCTTGGGGGACAGGCTGCGCTGATTAAGATGAACTTTAGAAGACTGGAGGGGAAAGGCACTCTCTGAGCTGGTCCTGGGGCCTCATGATGGCTGGAGTGAGGCTGGTTGGCTTGGGACCTGAAGGGAAACAAAGCCTTTGCCAGATTAAGGAAGCCCAACTGGGATAAGGCCAATGCAAACAGGAAGCAGTTGGCCTGTCCTCCTCTCCCAACCTTTGCATCCTCCCTCTGGTGTCCTCTTTAGTCAGCCTGTAGAGCAGCAGCTGGCACTTGGGAATGTGGTTGACAGAGTGTCTTAGTTTCTACCGCTGCCATGAAACACCATGGCCCAAAAGGAAGCTGGGGAGGAAAGGGTTTATTTGACTTACACTTTTATGAAAGTTCGTCATGAAGGAAGTCAGGACAGAAGCTCAAACAGGGCAGGAACCTGGAGGCAGGAGCTGATGCAGAAAACATACGTTCCTATAGAACCCAGGCTCACCAGCCCAGGGATGGCACCACTGTGTGGACGGGGCTGTCCCGCATGGATCACGAAAGAAGAAAATACCTTAGAGGCTTGCCTCAGCTGGATCCTCTGGTTTGCTGCTATTGTCCTATCTGGGACGGACAGACATTTGTTCATGGCTCCTCAGGAAAAGTCACACGACAGGTGTCCCCTACCTCTAGGAGGCTCCCAGACATCTGGGAGTTTGTCTTGGGTCCCTGTCATCGTCACCTGATGGATCCCCTCATATTCATTGTCCAGAGCGCTCCGAAAATTCCTTGTGAAAAATCTAAGGGCCTTGTTGCAGCAAACTCATTTCTGAGAATTTGATGAAACACTTTTTGAGAAGAGACAGTTATACACATGCACATCTCTGCTGACACAGGGTCCTGATCATAGACCTTCATTTCAACAGGGCTTAGGGAAAGCTGATCATAGAAAGCAAGAAAATGGAGTGGCTGCCCCACAGCTTTAGGAGCAGTTACCGGGAAGAACGGGTTCTGAGCACAGCGTTAAGTGAAGAAGCCGCACAGTTTATCAGCAGAAAACTGCTGGCCTAGGACCAAGAGGAAGTATGGATCCTGACCAATGAATCTTGAGAGACATCAGTCACTTGATGGCGAGGAGCCTTGTGAGAAGCCGGAATTTGGGGGTCGGAGTAAACTGGAAGCTACAGGCACACTCGGAATTCAGCAGACACAAAAATGAGCTCCCTTTTCTGTGTGCATTGGGGAACCCCACAGAGTGCCAAGGGGATGTTGGCATCTTGCAAAACCTGACTACGATCCTGCACCTGCAGGTATGAGTGGTGTGTAGGATTCACTCTTCCCCATCAGGAAGCCGCTCTGCAGCTCCTGGCAGAGCCTGTCAAACAGACGCCCACGGGGCTTCTCACACAGCCGGGAGGATCAGCAAGGGCGGGCGCCCTGTCTAGGGAACACCTCCATGCCTATTAAGGATCCATGTCTGATCATTGGGGCTTGCCAGCATGTTTGCAACTCTCTGTCAAGAGAGATTTGAAAGCAGTTCAACAGGAAGAATGAAAAGTCATTCCTCTAGGTGAGAGGAGTTCTGAGACAGGAAATCTCTCCAGGCAAAGATGTCTGAGCCCCCACAGCACTGCACGGACACAGGCTAGGCTGATCCAGGGACATTCAGGCAGCTCCGTCTTTGCAGACCATTTAGGCCCACGTAGACCTGGATGGAAATGTACAAGCACAGATATGTTAGTTTAACAAACCCCCACGAGGGCCTGCTGATGGGATTAGAAAGGGTTCCCAGTGTAGAGCTTCGTTCGCACCTAGTGTGGGGTTTTTCACCCAGTGCCATCTCTCCTGTTAGATGTGGGGCCAGAAACTCAAGTCCTCAGGGCAAAGTAGCACATGGAGGGCGGATCTTGGCTGCATGAGGGCCCTAGGTTTTGATGGCCAGGGGCCCCAAGACTGACCAGGCCTGCAAAACGTCATGAACTCATTGCAAAGACAACTACAGCCACCGGAAACAACAATTACTCTTTTTAAAGATAGGGTCTCACTGTCCAGCCCTGGCTGGTCTAGACATTGATACTTAGACCAGGCTGTCCTGGAATTCACAGAGATCCACTTGCTTCTGCTGCCCAAGTGCTGGGATTAAAGAGGTCTGCCACCAATCCAGCTTTCTGTATGCATTTTAAGACCCCCCCCCCATTTCCCTAAAGAAAGTTATTGGGACTTTGGTGGGATTGCTTTCAGTAATATGGCCATGTTTATAATATTAATTCTGCAAAATGTTTGCTGCTTAAGTCACCTAATTTGTGGTAATTTTGTCTTAACAGCTCAAGGTGACGAAGATGTTTCCTTCTTCATAATCTCATATGATTATCCCCCAAACTTCTTCTGTTCACTAGTAGTGAACAGAAATGGCAGTCTTTGTACTTCTTCAGTTCCAAATATTACCTCTTCTTCTCTCTCTCTCTGTATCTGTCTTTCTCTTTCTCTTTCCTCTCTCTCTCTCCCTCTCTCTCCCTGTGTATCTCTTGCTCTGTCTCTCTCCCTGTCTCTCTCTGTCTCTGTCTGTCTCTGTCTCTGTCTCTCTCTCGGAATTGTGCCTAGGTCCTTGAAAACATCAAATACCATGATCAAGGCAACTCTTATGAAAGGGAACATTTAATTAGGGGCTCACAGCCATCTGTAACTCCAGTTCCAGGGGATCTGATACCCTCTTCTGGACTCTTTGGGTACTTCATGCACATAGTGTACATTCAATCAAAATGCTCATGCACATGAAATAAAATAACTAAAATAAAAAATAACAAAAATATTTAAGCTGGGCGATGGTGGCGCACGCCTTTAATCCCAGCACTTGGGAGGCAGAGGCAGGCGGATCTCTGTGAGTTCGAGACCAGCCTGGTCTACAGAGCTAGTTCCAGGACAGGCTCCAAAGCCACAGAGAAACCCTGTCTCGAAAAACCAAAATATATATATATATATTTAAAAATATTACTGAGCATTTGTAAATAAAAACAGAACCTCTTTTCCAAATGAGTGGTTTATTTCTGTCCGAATCTGCCTTTATTGTGTATCTGTAATCATTTTCTGACCAGGGGTGCTTTTAAAATGGTAAGCAGCTTGGTTGCAGTGGCCCTGGATGCTGGCTCCACCTCTCGGCCTTTCAGTATGGTGGAGGTAATTTACTGCCAGCTCTGGGGCTGCTGGGTGGGGGCTGTGCTCACATCTCAACCTTGGGAAGCACCGTGCAGCTCATAAACTTTTTTGTCTGGGTAAAATCTAAATCTTCCACGCAGCATGCGCTTGGCCTGGATGTCTCCATGTGTGGAGGTGGGAGTCACCGTGCTTTCCTGGCTGTGCATGCCTAGCTGATCCGATACAGCTGCTTTTCTGGTGGGGGTGCATGCTTTCAGCTGCTTTCCTCCTAACCCCGAGTGGGCATACAAGCACCGGGACCTGAAGTGTAAGGCTGGCCATGCGGGTTAGCCCTAAACATATGGGTGCCATTTTGTAAATGGAGACTGCTAGTTATGTTCCCAGCTCCCCCAGACCCGAATAATGACATGGAAGCTGTGTTAATTACAACACTGTTTGGTTGATGACTCAGGTGTATTTATCTTAAATTAATCCATTTCTATTCATCTATGTATCACTATGTGGCTGTGGCCTACCGTTAAGGTTTTCTGGTGTTTCTCTCCTTTGGCAGCTACATGGCGTCTACCTCCTTAGGGCAGCTACATGGTCTCTCTCTCTCTCTCTCTCTCTCTCTCTCTCTCTCTCTCTCTCTCTCTCTGTGTGTGTGTGACTCTGTTCCTGCCAAGCAACACATATGCAGAAGGACATTCCACATCATAGATTGGCTTATCTGATACAGTTTGGGTGGTCCAGCAATGGCCACTGCACACTGGAGAGGGTCTCAGTTCATGAGGCTGTCTCAGCAGCCCCTATCCAGCTTGAAGGCCTGGAGGATTCCTGGGAGAGCCAATGGTCTTAGTCCATGTTAGAAGTCTAAAGAAGCTGTGTTCCAGTGTCAGCAAAGAGTAACAGCAGCAGCAGCAACAACGACAGAGTGGATGCACTCACCAGAAAATGGCAAAGAGAAGTAAATTAAAACCAACAGTTTCTCCTTGGGCCTCCTTATGTGTGGGCTGCAGGTGTGACATGCTATACCCACTTGTGGGGAGGGTCTTGCTCCGCTCAGTTTACTCTTCTAGGGAATACCTTCACAGACTTGCCCAGAGGCTTGTTTCTTAGTTGATTCCAGAGCCAATCAAGGTGACAACCAAGATGAGCCACTAATACACTTGGAAGTCTTTGGGGGAAGGGCAGCCAATAGGATAAACGGAGCCTCTCAGATGTCAGAGATCTCTTCCAGACGTTGGTTAGGGCTTAGCTGACCAGCAGTGGCTGTTGTGCTAACCTCAGTTGCCATCCTTTTTTCTCTTTCCATGTTCTGTGGCACCCCTGGCTCTCCTGGTTTGGAATCTCCAACTGCTTCCTCATTGTCCTTCTTCCTCAGCAGGCTCACATCCTGAAGGCTCACATCTACTTGTCACGTCTCATTCATAGTGTCTTTTGTTCCCATTTCTTGAGGTTGCCATTGGCCTTATCAGCCTCTCTCCTTCCTTTAGTTTCAGGAACCTTTTCAAAACAGAGCAAGAGGACACCAGTGAAGACGGGGACAGTCCTAACTTCCCAGCCTGGCCTCCGAGGAGGAATGGAGTCATTCTGCCTGCACCCAAGCCCTGGTGCATCCTGGGTCAAACAGCCAAGTTCTCTCCCTTTTAGGCTCTTAGGGGGTGTGCTATGTTCTGCAGTGTCATGTATACCTGGGACTCAAGGCTGTGATGGAATATGAGCCCTGGGGTGTTTCAGCAACTTCACTGTGATACATCTCTGCAGAGGCAGATAGATGGTCCATCTCTCAGGGCAGATTCCTTCATGGACCAGAGGCTTGATCTGTAGTTCCATTAGATTCTCATCGCTCAGCCTACCCCGAACAATCTCCTGATGTCAGGCATGTGAGCTGACTTTAGAGCAGAAAGGATAACTCTGAGTCGGGCCCAACCCACCCATGCCAGGGGTTGTGAGCAGCTCACAGGGGCTGCTGGTGAAATAATTGGAGGAAGCTGTTTGCAGATCACCCTGTCTTAATCAACCCTGCCACTCTTAATTGGTAGTGACAGATGAGCTCGACAGACATTCTGATTTACCAGAAACTGTTCCAAATATGAACATTTTATAAATTGTTGC
This sequence comes from Neodon shergylaensis, assembly GCA_025134845.1. Classification (NCBI taxonomy): domain Eukaryota; kingdom Metazoa; phylum Chordata; class Mammalia; order Rodentia; family Cricetidae; genus Neodon; species Neodon shergylaensis. Next base: position 27,259,505 of record JABTXL010005929.1, read on the forward strand.
CATTCAAGATTTCTTGAAAATTCTGGTAGTTAATAGAACACACAGAAATTCTAGTTTTAGACATTTTAGGGGCTGAATGTACATGCTGAGGACAGCCTGAGTTTCTGTGTAGGCAGAATGGAGTGTAGTAAGGGGCCCGTTTGTTGGTTCCTGGCCACTTATCCTTGAAATAATCACACAGAAACTATATTATTTAAATCACTGCTTCGTTCATTAGCTCTAGCTTCTTACTGGCTAACTCTTACATCTTAATTTGACCCATCTCCATTAATCTGTGTATTGCCACGTGGCTGTGCTTACTGGGTAAAGTTCTCAGTGTCTGTCTCTGGCAGGGGCTCCATGGCTTCTCTCTGACTCTGACCTTCTTTCTCCCAGCATTCAATTTAGTTTTCCCCGCCTACATAAGTTCTGCCCTCACAACAGGCCAAGTCAGTTTCTTTATTCATTAACCAATAAAAGCAACACATAGACAGAAGGACCTCCCACATCAGTGGAGTCCTGGCTCCCCAGCTGTAAGATCCAGGGCAGGTTACTAGAACTTTCTGTACACCTGTTTACTCATAGTAGTGAAGAATCACTAAGCCAGCTTGGCAGGTTTGCAGATTCCCAGGTGCTAATGTCTTCAAAGCACACACCATAGTGGTTCATTGCTGCAGATGTCACAGCAAGGATATTCCCCTGTATGACAGGTACTCTGAAGAGCAACTGTTTGTCACCCACAGTTCTGTGGCCAGTGTGGCTTCTCTGCCTCAACTTCCCTCCTACAAAACCTGAACGATGACAAAAGACCAAAGACACCAATGTCGTGGTCTTGATATAAAATGTTCTCCATAGGCTCATGTGTTCAAACCCTTGTTGGTGCCACTTGTCAATGTTATGGATCCTTTAGGAGGTGGGACCTTGCTGGTGGAAGTGTGTCACTGGGGCTGGCCTTGGAGGTTTCACAGCCTGTCCCCAGTTCCTGTTCTCTCTCTGCTTCCTGTGTGAGGTTGTAAATGTGATCAGCCAGCTTCTTGCTCTGGCTGTCAGGCCTTCCCTACCAGGATGGACTGTCGCCCTCCAAACCGTGAGCTAAAATTTACCCCTTTCCCCTTTAAGTTGCTTTTTGTTGGTGTATCTTAGCACAGCAGCAGAAAAGTTGCCATGCTGGTGAGTTTATGTGAACTCAGTACAAACTAGAGTCATGTGATAAAACGGACCCTATAGTGAGAGAATGGCCCCACCAGACTGGCCTGTAGACAAGCCTATGGGATATTTTCCTGATTGTTAGTTGATGTGGGAGGACCCAGCTCACTGTGGGTGGTGCCACCCTGGGCTGGTGGTCCTGGGTGATATGAGAAAGCAGGCTGAGCAAGCCACAAAAAGCAAGCTGGTAAACAGCACTCCTCCATGGCCCCTGCATCAGCTCCTATCGCCAGGTTTCTGCCCTGTTTGAGTTCCCGCCTTGGCTTCCCTCAGCGATAGACTGTGTTGTGGAAGTGTGAGCTGAGATGAACTGTTACTTCTCTAAGTTGCTTTTAGTCATGGTGTTTTATCACAGCAACGGAACCTTAAGACAATGATTAATACAGTCAGACTCAAGGAGTTGCAGACCAGGCTGCTAGATTTGGGCATGTTCCTTTCTGCAACTCAAGCTGCCATGATTTTGTGGCAGAGGCATTACCTTCTGCACTTGACTGTGTGGAGATCAGAGCTCAGCAAGAGATCGCTCATTCCTTGTGTTTCAGTTGACCAAGAAGCTTCAGTTTCTTGTCCTATGGAAGCTACTGTGTTTTTTTTTATTTGTTTGTTTTTGAGAAAGAATTTTCTTGTGTAGCTCTGGCTGTCCTGGAACTTTCTCCATAGACCAGACTGGCCTCAAACTCAGAGATCTGCTCACCTGGGGTCTGCCTCTGCCTTTCCTGGATTAAAGGCCATCATCACCTGGCTAAGCTGTTGAGTTGGAAGATGGCCACCTGGCTTCCCTTCTGTGAAGATCTCATTCTTTTGGAGTCCCTCAGGGATGCAGAGACAAAAAACAACTCAAAGAAGATGAGGCACCTCACTGATAGCTCAGAGATTCACTTCCCAGGGAACACCCTCCCCAAATTTCCAACACAGAAAGTTGTGATAAAAATAAGTGCTTTTTTGAAGCCTCTGAGTTGGGGATGGAATTCTGTGGAGAGGAACAAACTAGGGACAGAGTCAGGCTGATGTGGTTACCGTGTTGGGACTGAGGATGCTGCTGTAAGAAGGATGCCTGGGCACCCTGGCCAAGATGCTAAATATCCCTCCCAACGCATGCCATGCCAGAGGCTGTCTGTCTGTCATACTTAGTGGATTTGTTCCCCATATCCATTGACTAGGTATGCTTAGACAGGCCAGGACAAACAGATGTAATTTTGACCCTTGGTGACCTAGTGTTATAGTTGATCTCAAGAGATTCCTGTGTATCTCTGGGAGGGGCAGACAAGTTTCTAAAGGTCACTAGTGTGGGCCAATCATTCTACCAAGAACTTCATTCTGATCTTGGTGCCAGGAGCCTTTCTGGAGGCTCCACCCAACCAGGGGTGGTACCGACCATTCTTGGATGGTGCACTCACAGATGGGCCCACCCACATCAGTTATCAATCAGGAAAGTACCATCATCACAGACTTGCCTACAGGTATGGTGGGAATATGTATTTTCTCATTTGAGGTCCCCTCTTTCCAGATGACGCAAGTTGACATAAAGCTAGACATAGCATACTCACTGAGTCTCCATTTTGTTTCTGGACAAGATGAAAGGCTGGCTGAAGAACCCCCAACTTAATTTCTCCCCTCCCAAGAAACCTGTGACCCACAGCAGGCAAGATGCTGAGAACCCTTTTCATGAGTAGCAGGGTCTTGATTTTCAGGTGTCTAAGACCATGCTCCACAAGGAAGGCCACTGATGAGCAACCACACAGATATGAGCTTTCATGCGCTCAGCGCTCAAGCCAGAGAGACACCTACCCCAGCTTCTTAACACCAGACACCCATTGGATGTCTTACAGGGACCTTACACACCCATTCAAGCCCTTTTCCATGATGAAGTCTAGTCTCCCTGTAGATAATGTGGACAAAGACAAAACCCTTGAAGTCAAGTCATTTGAAAAGACCTACCTTCTCCACTGTCTTTCATGGTCATCTCTTAGTTGCCCTGGCAAATATCTTAATCACAGGTTCTCCAGAGAAACTTCAGTCATCAGTTTTAGAATGTGCTGCTTTCTATGGAGTATATTTTCCCACCAAGATTGGTTTCAAACTCCCACCTTGCTGTCAGTGACTATGGAGCTGGAAAGGGATGTACCACCACACAGATACACTAGATATCAGTAGCTCAAACACAGTGAGACAATTAGGAACCGATGATTTTTTTTTTAAAGAATGCTTTTCAAATGTTTGTTTTTAAAACATAATTTATTCAATTTTTAATTAATATAATTTTGTATTTAGTAGTAAACATGAGGAATTCCTGGAAAATGTAGAGGTTTGGTACTTGAGCATAGTCCCAGCCTGTCCAAGCTCTCTGCTGGATGGCATGGCATGGCATTTGCTGCTGATGGGGACTGACCTATAGTGCAACCTGGAAGTCAGTTTCCAATGACCATCTCCCCATGCAATCTGCCACAGAGATGTGCCCGTGAGGCCTTTAAGAGTAGACTTAGTGGTGAAGTAGCAGTCGAGGACCCTTGCTTATAAAGTTATTGTTGTCTCCAAATCTTCTCAAGCCCTGGTCCCTGTTCTTCATTTCCCACAATGATGCAATGTCTCTTGGGTACCTACCTATTTGGTGGCCAGTGGGGAGGGAGACAGATCAGCACTTTCCTTGAGAAGTCACTGAGACCCAACATTAGCCACTGTCATGTCCCTGTTGTCCTTGGCTTCTTGGTTGGTATTCTCATGACTGTAGATGGAGACTGAGCTTTCTTTCCTGGCTTCCCAGACCCAAATAATCACATAAAACTATATTAATTACAACACTGTTTGGCCAACAGCTCAGGTGTATTCCTAGCTAGCTATTGTATCTTAAATTAACCCATTTCTATTAAGGGTGTATTGCTACAAGGCTATGGCTTACCAGTAGGATTCTGGCATCTTTCTCCTTTGGCAGCTACATGGAGTCTCCAAGTTCACCTTCTTTCTCCCTGCATTCAGTTTAGTTTTCCCACCTACCTATATTCTGCCCTGTCATAGGCCAAAGCAGCTTCTTTGTTAGCCAATGGCAATAAAACATATTCACAGCATACAGAGTGGACTTCCACATCAGATGACCCCTCCTGACTTGAGGCTGGTGCCTCACAACCACACTGGGAATGAGAATTGGTATTGACTTCGGTGTCTTCTTGAATGCAAAGGGTGGCTGTGCTAGGTCACATGCAAATGTTTATTGTGTAACCAGCAACTTAACTTCTGAGTTGTCATTCTAATTTAGTGATTGCAATTGTAGTTTGCAATGCCGTTCTGGAGTAGCTACTTTAACGAGTCTCCCATCGCTCAGCTAGGCAGTGCAAGCTATGTTGTACTATTGTTGGACTGTCAGCATCAGGCAAGGGGTGCATAAAGGGTGCACACTTGTAACAATGGGCTAATGTGTGCAGTGGCTGTTGTTGTGGTCCTTGTGTTGTAAGGACCCAATCCCAAGGAGTCTCTGAAAGTGCAAAAATGATGTTTTTTCAGACTAGCCACTTGGGAAAGAAATAAGACCTATGTTGATGGAGGTTTCTGTCCGGCCAGGTACCCTGCCGTTCAGTCCCAAATAAACACACAGAAGTCTACTTTAATTATAAACTAGTTGACCTCTTAGCTCAGGCTTCATATTCACTAGTTCTTACATCTTACATTCACCCATTATTCTTGTCTGTCTTAGCCATGTGGTTTGGTACCTTTGTCAGTTAGGGATTCTCATCTTGCTTCCTCGCTGTCTGGGTGATGACTGCAGATTGTTTTCCTCTTCCCAGAATTTTTCTGTTCTCATTTGCCCCACCTCTACTTCCTGCCTGGCTACTGGTCAATCAACATTTTATTAAACTAGTACAAGAAATAAATCTTTATAGGGTAAAACCACTGTCCCACAGCACTTTTCCCCTTTTTTTTCAAAGTAAGAACTCTGAATGGAATCTCCCTTGTTTAGCTTTCTTCCTGACCATTATCCATACAACTTGTAATCAACACTGTAAGCAAAGAAAAAATTCATAATTCATTTTTTTGGGAATGTGGGTATAGTTTTCCAGGCCATTTCCTGCTGATTGGGGGCACTGATAATCTTACAGAAGAATTATGATCAAGTCCTGACTGGAGTATCCTGTGAGGCTTGATCATCTCAGGCAGTAGTCTTGAAGCTGTTCTGGATGTAGAACTCAGACATCTGGGCCATTTGCTTCTATTGGCGATTTCTCAGGGGGTCTTCCTTGGTCAAACCTAATTTTCTTAGCCCAGAACGAATCCCACAGCCTCTCATTTCCTGTGGTAACAAAAACAAAACCTCCTCTCCAAAGTAACATATCTTTTGACTTCAATTTTGAAGTCAAGGCATTTTCAAAATATATATGTTTGATTAATCCAGCAGCATTTATAATCAATGTCTTTTAGCAGCATTCAAACAACTTAAAGACAACACAATAACATACAGTATCCAGACTCTCTGTATATTTTTCATCTTTATGTGGCTTTATTTTAAACTCTATTTCTTTTATTTTTAATTTTTTTTTGCGACTAGGTTTCTCTGCGTATCTTTGGGTGTCCTGGCACTCACTCCATAGAACAGGCTGTTCTTGAACTCGCAGAGATCTGCCTGCCTCTGCCTCATTTGTTGAGATTAAAGGTGTGCACCACCACACCCAACTACTCTCCTTCTTTTTTATTTTAAGGACTTTATCATTTTCTTTTCTCTTTAAGCCTACACATATTTTTAAACATACTCTAAACTGTTTAGAGGGTTTCTTCATCTCTGAATTTATCTTTACTGTATATCTCTCTTTTTCTGACCGCACAAGTCTTTAATTTGCTAAGCGATATGGCTAGGATTAAAGCCATGACTTTGATGGCTGGATCCACTCCATTCTTTAGCTTTCTGAGAGTCTAGCTTCATTGCAGAGGTACTGGTGGGAGCCATGTTTATTGTCACGACTCTATGGAGTTTCAAAGTCCCTGACACCACCAAGAATCATGCTGTTGGCTATTCATAAACACCATTTAAGTGTTTGCTGGAGGTCTTCTTAAAAACAGCTGCAAGATTTTTGCAGCTAAAGCTGAGTCAGGAAACCTCTCTTAAAGAAGCTGTAGCCTGCATCCAGCAAGCAGAGCTCATCTGAAAAAAAAAATGTGGCTAAACTTTGTTTTTTAGTGTCTAAAATTCCTTTCCAAACTCTCTCAGATTTTAAGTGGATTCAGATGTCCACCTTGGGCACCAATGATGGCAGAAGATACAAAACAATCCCATACTAGTTCAGAATTACATATAATAAAGGGTTATTTATTTAGGGGAGACTCTCAGATCACTGACCTCAATCACAGTCCTCTGCACAAATGGGGAACAGGAACAGAGTCTAGCAACTAGAAGTGAGAGCCGGAAACAAGAGAGCAAGCACAAGATTTACAGCTGTATTTATAGTATAAGAGACCATGCCCAAGTGGGCTGGTATCTTAAAGGCTATTGGCCAAAGGAGCTCCCACAGCAGACCTAGGATGCATTCATAGTGGCCCCAGCAGTGCATGCTTTTGGGATAGCCTGGTCTTCGGGAAGTCTCTCCTGGACACATAGTTAGCCAAAAATTTGAGAGTAAAGAGTATATAGAATTCTAGTAGAAGAAAACTGTAACCTAAGCAGCTAGCAGGGAGAGCCAAGACAGGGAAGAAAGATCGTGCTGTGTGTTGTATGTGACCTGTAAAAGCCCCATTGCTCCTGCGTTGGACCCTGGTCCCCAGCTGGTGGTGCTGTTTTGAGAGTTGGAAAGCAGGTTGTCAAAGGTGTGTCTTTGAAGGCTGTATCTCCCCCTTCCCTGTGCTTCGTCTTCAGTGAGCAGAGAGCCTCTGTGACTCCCCGCACCATGATCACAGGTTTCAGCACAGGCTCAGAGCCTCGAGTGGGGAATACAGATCAACAGATCTGCAAACGGGCTCACCTGTGCCCCACAAGCCATCTATGTCAGAGAATTCTGTCATAACGGCACCAAGTCTGATGGGTACAGCAGGCTAGCAAGCGTGTGAAAAGATGTGTTTGTGTGATGTGGCTCAGGACAGCATCACCAATGGGAGTGCTCCCTGTCCAGACGCCCTCCCGGTGTCTACCCTTCAGTGGGCTTACGCAGACCTGAGAGACCTGGCATATGCATCCTCTCGCTCATAAGTGACTGGGTCTCAGAGTGAGCAGTGCTTAGGAACTCATGATTTCAGAGAAGTTCCTGCAAAGGCCTTCCACGGTGTTAGCAGGGTGGTGTGTTTTTGTCAAAATGTCAGGCACACTCTATGGGTAGATAGCTGTCTGCAGAAGGTGGGAGGAAGCACAAGACAACAATTCCAGGCTGGCGGCTATCAGGTCTGCAGTTTAATGTGCATGTGAACTCAGTAGTGGGAGTGAGTGTTTGTGGAATATTTCATCCCCCACCGAAGAGAGAGAGAGAGAGAGAGAGAGAGAGAGAGAGAGAGAGAGAGAAAGGCTTGGTGCATTCCAGTGTAGTTTGCCGAAGAGGCATCACAAGGCAGAGGGAATGATGGGAAGAGGAAAATATGGGGCCAGTGTGGTGCAGGGATACCGCACAATCACCATGCCGTCCTTGTATTCTGGGTGCAAGGTCCACATTTTGAGTGACCCCGTGGCAGCTCTTTGAACTCTGAGATGAATTCCTTCCTCTGCCTGTAGAATAGGTTGACTTCTTTGGACATACACACACACACACACACACACACACACACACACACACACACACACATAAAAGAGACAAAGGCCATATCAAATTATTCTTTTATTGTTCCAGTCAAAAAAAGAGGAACGCCTCAATATGTAAACAGTTTCCCTAACACAGCGAGTTCTTAAATATATATATATATATTTATTCTAAAAAAAATTTGGCATTGTAGAGATTTCTCAATACATAATTTGTGCTTTCGCATTTAGCATGCTTCCGCCTCGTTGCGCGTGCGCAGACAGACTTGGAGTTGAGTAGAGGGAGTTACAAAAGGATGGACGTGTGGGTCAGGAGCCAAACCAGGGCCTGAGGTCTGCCTGGCTTTCGCTTTCCAAAAGCTTGGCAGGAGGTTGGCAACAATGACCTCAGAAGCAGGTATCAGCTACTTTACTGCGAAGAAAAGTTGAAGCCTTCGCGGGAGATTTCTGGGGAAGATTTTTCTCCCTGTGTTTTTCTGTCATTTCTAAAAGATCATTGGTTTCTGCGTAAAGAAAGCTCCAGGGGTGCCCAGCGTTCTCTGCGTAGGATTTTGCCGGCCTTAGAATTTACTGTAACATGCCTCTGAAATTCCAATTTTTCCAGCTCCCCCCACCCCACAGATTCCCTGAATTATTTGGGAGCGCTTGGACAGTTGTACCAAGGCCATCCTGCTTCGGTTCTGAGGAAACTGTCCTCCTGTTCAGCCGTGAAGCGTCAGGAGTATGACACTATGATGGCTTTATTAATAAGCCCGTCTGTGTCCCTCCTTCAGGATCATCTACAATTTAGCACCAGTTTTCACAATGTATTTTTATCAAATCCCCTGGGAGGTCATCTACCCTGTATAGGCCACCCCTCCCCCACAGCACGTCTTTACATCTCAATCTGGCCCCTCATTATGACACGCCTTTCCCCTGGAAAGCCCGCCAGGGCCTCAAGGAATATCAAGGTATGTCCCTTCCTGCCACGCCATCCTGTTGCTGAGTGTTTATATAGAGACTGGCTGGCTGTCTTTAAATTCCACTCAATGTGTTAAAGCTGCCCCTCCAACTAAGTGTTTTATCGCTAAAACTCGACTCACTTGCTTCTTGTGTGATATGGGGATCAGGATTTAATCCCAGGGTTTTGTGTGATCACACAGTAAGAGCTGGTGGCCATGGGTGGTGTTTGCTGTAGACAATGGGAGAGGTTACTATTTATTATCCTTCAGGGTACCTTGCTTGAGACATTGCTCACGGAACAGCAAGTGCTCGCTGAGTGTCCATGACCAGAATGCCTCGTGTAGAGCCTTGTTCTTGTCTAGCTTTAGCGAGCTGCTGGATTGTTTGGCTTTGAAGACTGCCGTACACCTGAAAACGAGAGCCTTCTCTGTAGGACATAAGCATTTTATTAGAGACTTGAGTTCTTAGGAAAACTGCTGGGGGCAGAGTTGAAGACTAAGTCTATTTGTGTTCCTACTTTTTTTTTTGGGGGGGGTGTTATGCTTGCTTAAAACGTTTAAAGATTTAATTTAAATTTGTCTGTATGGGTGCGTGTCTGTGTGAATGTGTGTTACTTGTGTGTGGGTGCCTGAGATTGTCAGAAGAGGGAGCCAGTCCTCCGGGGTTGCGAGCTGCCCTGCACGGGTGGTGCGCACCAAACGTGAGTCCTCTGAAAAGCAGTGGCCATTCTTAGCCCCTGGGTCACGGCCTCAGCCCTTTGTGTTCTTTAGAAATGGATTCCAGTGGGATCCTCATGACACCTGAGCTAAAGAGCCAGTTCCAGGGCTCCTTGGGTTTGTCTCGATAGGTCTGTGTGATGGTTTGGTGAGAGCTTTATGGTCCACGGAAGCACAAGACACCGCTGGACTAGGGACTCAGTCTTAGCCTCAGTTTCATTGAACCATGATAAAAGGATGCTGGCATTGACAATGGGCTTTTGAACTAGTGAACTTTTCATAATAGTTTCTTTCCTATCCTAGCTCACAGAGAAGCCTCCTATTTTACTCAGTACGCAAACATCTGGCCCTTTGCTGGGAAAGGCAGATACAAGTCATTTTAAACCAATAATGAAAAGGATTTCTTCCTTCTTTCTGCTTTGGGTAAACAACTAGAACATGGCAAAAGATAAGCAATGCTGCCAACCGTGTTACAGCTAAAACACAGCAGGGCTCCTGAGCATTCCCAAGGCTTCATCTTCTGCTGAGTGTTTGGTTTAGACTCAACAGCTCTGGTGAAGTTCCTCCATGCATGTTTCCAGGGGCAGAGCTGGATTCGCGATGAAATCAGCTTGCCAGTAACATGCCGGTATTGGGTTATTTAAAAAAAAATGACTTTATTAATAGGTATCTGTTGTGTTAGAATGGTCATGTGTGTTGCTCAGGTGCATCGGAAACCCTACAGCTGGAGTTACAGGTTGTTGTGAGTCTCCTGACATAGATGCCTGCCACCAAACTCTGGTCCTCTGCAAGAGCCGCACGTGCCCTTAAAAACTAAGCTGTTTCTTCCATCCCCTGGATGACTTTCTTGTCTAATGTGCGGACGTGTGTTTATTTTATGTCACTGATGCTGGCCTTCCGTGAAGCATTTTCCTACATTGGTGGAGGTCACAGTGCCCTAAGAAAGCACCTACCTCATAATTGCTTATCTGCCTCCTGGGTTAGAGTGGTAGGAGATGGGAGAGGGGTGTGGCTGGTGGAGGAGAGCTGGGGACAGTAGTTTTGGTAGCTGAATTTACAAAGGAAGAATTTCCAAAGTTAAAAGTTGACTCAGTTAGGGACCATGGGTTTAAGAGTGCCGCAGACTTAGACTGATGGGGATGTAACGAGAATCATAGAGACAGAGACAGTGGGTCAAACACAGGCTGGAAAAATAAGGAATCGAACATCAGGTGACAGACTCTTCTTGGGGACAGAGAGAGCATTCATCAGGACACTCTGTTCTGAGCCGTTAGAATACCTTAACACATTAAGACTATAAAAGTTCTGTAGTGTTCCTTTTCAGAGTACAGTGGACTTAAGCTAGAAATCAATAATAGAAAGAGGCCCAGGAAATCTTTAAACATTTTAAGGTTAAACAGCACAGTTCGCAGTAACATGGGGTGTAGGAAAAAAAATCTCAAGAGAAATTAAAAAAAATACTCTGAACTGAGTGAAGATGAAATCACAATTTTAGACATGAAGTAAAAATAGAACCTGAACACAAATTTATAGCATCAAATGCATCAAGCAGAAAAGTAATTTATAATCAGTCATCTAAGTAGGAGTGGATTAAATCCAGAGTAAGCAGGGTAGTAAAGAAGGGCACAGTCTGACAGAACTGGAACAGGAAGTCAAAACACTCATGGAACCAAGATCCCAAGAACCAGTTCTCTGAAATAAAATAAAATAATTAAATTTCTAGTTGGGCAAGGAGAGAGGGAGAGAGAGAGAGAGAGAGAGAGGGAGAGAGAGAGAGAGAGAGAGAATAGAAACCCCTGCAGAAGTGGATGGAAGGGTATATATAGCTACAGACCCTGTGGACACAGAAGACACGGAAGGATGCATCCACGCTCTCTGCTTGAGTGAAGTAGACTCATTCCTGGAAACACACAGTCTGGCAAAGCTCACATGAGAGGAAACCGATGATCCCAAAGCTCTGTACATTAGAGACTTTAAAGCTTTGTTTATTTTTATTTGTGTGTATGAGCGTGAATGCCTGCACGGTTTATGTGCACCACACACATGCGGTAGCCCGAGGAAGCTGAACCCAGGCCCTCTGCAGAGCACTAAGCAAGCTTAACCGCGGAGTCCTCTCTCCAGCCCCGACTTAAGTAAATTATTCACGACTTTTCCAGCCAGAAAGCACTAGGTCCAGATGGGCTCATTCTGGGTGGAGTCTTCCAAGTAGTTAAGGAGGGAAATCTAGCAATTCTCTGTAATCGCTTTCAGAGGATGCAATTAGAAGAAATACTTCTCAATCCACACTAGGAGTCCAGCGTCACCCTAAGGACAAATGAGGAAAAGATACTTCAGTGAATGAAAACTACAGGTCAATAGCTCTCATGAACACAGATCCAAATAGCCTCAACCACAAACAGCTCACGAATTGAATCTAACAATGCATGAAAAGAATTATATACTATAACCAAGTGGGATTTATGCCAGATAAGAAAAGCAGTTGAACATCCAAAAGCAAATGCCTGTAATCCACGCTAGCGGGCAGAGTCATACACATCATGTGTGCTGCTATTGTTGGACACAGAGGGAGAATTTGGTCAAACCCAAGCAGCCATCCACCATGAAAGTCCTCAGTAGGAATCAGAGAGCTGAAATCACACAGTAGCATGGCCCTTTTAGAATTTTTTAACTTAATAATTTGCACTTAATGTTATTCTATGTTGTGCCATGATTCTGTGGATTGTTTTTTCGGTTTTGGAACGCGTCACTGTTGAGCTGTCTGCTTGCTCATTCACTTATTACAGGGGTGCATCTTGGTCTCTAAGCCTTCTGCAGTTACTAATAAAACTGCTCTAAACACAGAGGTTCTCTATAAAGTATGGCTGGAGGGATGTTTCTTTTTTATTTCTACCGTTTGTTTATTTTTGGCATTTCTTGAACTAGGGGGCTGGTATTTAAAACTCCCTTCGGTTCACTTCACTTAGCTGACAGAGACTTGTTTTCTGTTCAGACCCAGAATGGGAGCCATTGCTTTTTGACATGATTCTAGGTGTAGATGATGCAATAAGACAAGAAAAGTTAATAAAAGATACGCAGATTGGGAGGGAAGAAACAGTTATCATTTACAGATGAGACGCTCACCTCTAGAACATCTTTAAGAAGAGAAAAAAAACCCACAAGATTTGTTTTTGTTTTTGTTTTGTTTGTTTCAAAACAGGGTTTCTCTGTATAGCCCTGGCTGTCCTGGAACTTGCTTTGTAGACCAGGCTGGCCTTGAGCTCACCTGCCTCTGCCTCCCAAGTGCTGAGAATAAAGGCTTGCACCCTTCCCCCAGCAAAACCAGGATAAAAAAAATAATTACATAAAGATTTTGGACACAAGTTAGTATACAAAAACTGTTTTCTTATTCATCAGCAATGAGTGATTAGAATCAGAAATAAAAATCTAATCATTTAGTAGCTCTTGACATAAACATGATTGGGTATAAGTCTCATAAATCATGTATGGAGATCTATGTAAGGAAGACTATAAAGGGGTGAAAGACACCCAAGACCCAGATAAACAACAAAACCAGCCTTGTCAAGGTGTTTTCTCTTCTTATCTTGATCTTTAGAGTTAACGCCATACCAATCCAAAGTCGAGTAGTTAATTTGTAGATATCAGCTCTCTAAAGTTTACATGAGAAACAGAAGACTCAGAATAGACAAAATTGAAGAAACTGTGCAAAGACAGACAGCAGATGCCACCAAATGCTAGGGCTGGTAGTGCTGTATCGGTCGAGACGGTGTGGTATTGGTAAAAGTGTTGGTGGGCGGATGACGGGCCTGACTAGAGAACGCAGAAAAAGCCGCATAAATCTAGCAAAGGGGCAAAGGCCACTATTTCAGCAAACTGTTAGACACACCAAAAACAAGATAAAAAAGAATCTGAACACAAACCTCACAGCAAACAAACATCAGCTCAGACCCATCATAGATGTGGGGAACAGATAAAAGGTCAAAGCTCCCAGGAGATAGTAGACAGTCTGAGTGATCTGGGGATGTGACAGCATTTAGATACAGCTCCAAAGGGACATCCCATGAGAGATGGTTGCCAGGCTGGACTTCATGGAGATAAGAAACTTCTGCAGAGAAAAAGACACTCTCGGAGAATGGCCAGCAGCGAGGATATTTGCCAAAGTCGCAGCTATTGAAGAACAAGAACCCAAAATATACAAAGAGCTTTTGCAGTTCAAGACAGGAAAAGAAATGCCCACCTACAGAATGGATGAAAGATCGCAGCAGAGACCCCAGCATGGCAATCTACAGACAGGCAGGAGTCTCTGAGAAGGTGTTTAATGCCATAGTTACCTGCATGGTACACAGCCATAGCATATTACACACCTGTAAGAAGGGCACAGGTCCACCAGACACCGGGAGGAGCAACCAGAGCCCTCACTCCTTCCTAGAAGAATGAAAGGATAGTACAGCCCCCAGGGAAGACAGCTTACAAGGGAAGTGTCTCACCATGCAACACTGGAATCATAATTTCTGATATTTGCCCAAATGAGCTGAAAGCTTATTTCCATATAAAAATCACAGATGGCTACTTTTAGATGCTTTATCTCTAAAAAGGTGGACAACCAACAACCAAGACACTTTAAGTACGTGAATGGCTAAGTAAATTCTGGTCTGTCCAGAAAATGGAATATTGTTCAGAAGTGGAGAAGGAAGAGCTAGGAAGCCACCAGAAGCCAATGGAGGGACTTGAGTGCAGCTCCAGAAGGCTTTCCCTGGGTGACTGCAGCCACAGTCTATGGAAGAGGCCTCGTGATGCAGACTGAGAAGGAGCAGGGGGCGTTAGGAAGGGGTGAGGGCTGCAGAGGAATTGTAGGGCGGCCAACCTGCTCTATATAACATGACAGCAGTGGGAACCTGTCCTTACACAGCTGCTCAAACACATTCGATGTTCACGGACAAGAGTGAGCCCTAACTTCACCTCCACATGTGGGTGATAACAGTATATTGGGGTGAACTTATGAACAGTGGCGTGTCTTGTCAGGGTGAGGGGAGTGGGAGGGAATGTGGCACACGCGGACTCTGTACTTCCTGCTTAATTTTTCTGTGAACTTAAAATGTCCCTAACAATTATAACTTACCACTTAGAAATAAAAAGGAGCATTGGGAGACGTCCAGTGATTCATCTAAGACCACATAGCTCATTTGAGGGGCGGGCAGACCAAGACCAAGCTCCTAGTCTCCAACAGAACACTGTTGGAGGGTTCGTGTTCCCTACTGCGTATCCTGTGTGTGGACCAGCGATGTGTGAGATCATTTAATAGCTAATGCCCCTGCGAGAACCTGGAGGGTGATCCCCATTCATGTTTAGTCTTCCAGAAACCTTTCCTTTTCGATTTAACTTTTATTACTTTAAAGTGTGTGTGTGTGTGTGTGTGTGTGAACATGGTTGCAGTTGTCTGCAGAGCTCAGAAGTGCCACATTCTCCTGAAGCTGGAGTTACAGGCAGTTGTGAGCTGCCTGACATGGGCCCTGGAACCTAACTCCTTTGTAAGAGCAGCAACTGCTCTTGGCTGCTGAGCCACATGTCCAGTCCCACCTTTTGGGAGCTTGTGTGGACTTGGTCATAGCTGATTGGGAGGTCTAAGAATGTGGTCTGTGCGTGCACATGCATTCACGCACATGTGCTTATGAGTCACTGATTGATAGTTTCCAGTTGGTATGTTCGTTGTGAAGGTCTGGGAACATTTCACCACACGGTGCAGCATTCAGAGAATTCTTCATCCCTTGAGAACACGGCAGGCGGAGAGAAAGATGTCAATAGGAGGGATCGCGTGCTAACAAGCTGGGAGTGCTGGTGCCTATTGTGCCAGAACTCAAAGACCAGCTGGGAGCAAGTCCTAAGGTGTGATTGTCTGGGCTGTGGAAAATTCTCACTTACCCTCTCCTGTCCCTGAAGATACAGCAAGTCCACTAGGTGAGCCCCATCTGTGTGTACATACATCAGCCCTGGGTGCTGAGATCAGCTGCGTGGGCATGCATCAGCCCTGGGTGCTGAGATCAGCTGCATGGGCATGCATCAGAGATCTCCGTGAAGCAGATGCCCATGTCACACCTCCCTCATCTACAGCACTCCCACATCCCAGTTCTCTCCCTTCCCTGTCCTCTGCGATTGCTGTGGAATCGTCCCTGCCCAGCTGACTTCCTTTCAGCCTGCTCTAGGGGCCAGACTGGCTCACATGCTGAATGCGTCGGTGCTCAAGCCTCCTTTCGCATGTCAGTCAGTACACAGGAGCCCAGTCCCAAGCTCAAGTCAGAAGGAACGCAAAGCTCAAGAAGAAACAGAATTCTGAGGGTGCTGAACTCTGGATAAAAACGAGTATCTTTAACTTGAAGTAAGATTTTCAACAATAAACTGTATGTTGATTTATGTTTTTTTTCCTCTCTCTCTTTTTGAGGTAAGGTTTCACATAGCTCAGACTGACCTTGAACTCCTGATCTTTCTCCATTCATCTCCTAAGTGCTGAGATTATGGGCACGTACCACTCTACCTAGCAAATATGAATAATCTTTTATTGTTTGTACTTAGGCTTATTATTGGAACATTATTTGTTTTGAGCCAGTCTTAATATGTCAGACAGTGTTTACTTAAGAGAATGGCAGTTCTTTGGACATCTGTTACATTGGATACTGTGAATGTAGTTTATGGGGTTTTAAAAAGACAAGGTGTGTGTGTGTGGTGTGAGACACAATGTGGTCACTATGTGCACACTGCTGTAGGGTGCAACAAGACCACCCCACACTTGGTTGCTAAATGAGCACACATGTATTGGGCCCTGCTTTCGTTTCTTTGGGCTACCCCAAAGGCTGTCTGCAGAGTTCTGCTCCTGGGACCTCCCCTAAGCCTCCTCTAGTCTGCACAAGAGTGGTCCACACTCGCAGATGGAGGGTTTCCATGGCAGCAGCTGAACTGGGAAGCAGTCTGGGTAGCAGTCATGCCAGAGTGCTGGGTGTTTGTATAGCCTGTGAGCAGAGAAAAGATCACTTTGCCAACAAAGGCCACATGCATGGGTCACGTCGGAACCTGTGTGTGTGTGCGTGCACTGCTGTCATGCGTGCCTCTGGTTTTAGAGGAGGCATGCTGGGATGAACAAAGGTCCTTGGGACTTCTTGAGAAGTCTGGAAACTGTCTAGGTGATCACAGGCTGCAAATGGGAGGACAGAAAGACCCAACCAAGCAAGCCCATTTGTCCCCCAGCGCGAGGCCTCGCTTGACCCTGCTCTGGTCATTTGCTGGGAGGAGGTCAAAGAGGTCCAGATACCAGTAGTAAGCTCAAGGTGCATAATGGCAGGAGCAAAATGGTCTAAATACTTTATCTGGGGTGGGGGGAGGTGTCAGATGCCAATAAAGTCAGCAGGAGTGAAGAGTTAGCGGTAAGAGGTGGGCCTGTCAGATAACGAGCCACACACATTGTAGACGCTGCTCAAGGGCGGAGTTAAAGAACCGTCCTCCTTTGGCAGCTCTGTCAGGGAAGATGTGTGGATGCTGGGACCTGGGTGGGTTCCAATGGAACAGCACTGAGACTTGCTTAGAAAGGGGGCAGGTTCCGCTCTCCAGAAGGGAACTGCAATATCCCGAGTGACTGACTTCCTGTCCTCACAGCTCTGCGAACCCTCAAAGTGAAATTTTCTCAAGTATGAGGCCTTTGATGTGTAATAAAACCAGAAACTCAGGATATCACGGAGATAACCATTCTGTTGAAGTCAGAACTTCTGGGGATTTCCTTCGGTGTGCTGACTTCAGTTTTGCCTTAATATGTTATTGGGTTTACATTTGGACAGGGTTCCCTGGTACCTGGCAGACTCCAAAGGTCTAAGTTCATTCCTGACTCAGGAGGTGATCTGTGGAGTCAAGAACGCCTCCCAGGTATTCTTTAAAAATCTTAGGTCCTTAGAAGACACTTCTAGGGGGCCATCATCCAGATGCACAAGGAGCAGTTCCTCGGTGGGGACACTCACTCTGAGAGGCCTCAGCAGGCGGGCACGGTGAGCCATGTGCCAGCCCAAGCTGAGCAGGGGAGGGTCTTGCTCACTGTCAACCACAGGCAGAGGCACTGAGAGAGGGTGGGTCTGAGGACAGTGCCCTCCCTTCTCTGAAAACCCTGACTAAACATCCAGAGGTTTAGACAGTGCACAGCTGAAATCTGAGATTCTGGTTCCAGTTGCTCTGTTATTTGTATTTTATGACCTTAAATCTGGCACTGGCTTGCCCCGAAAGGGCTTTCAGCCTCTACTGGGTCTTCTCTTGGACTCCTGGGGCATCCTGGGGGCCCCTAACTCCTCTGGATGAACATACTCTGAGTGCTGTTTCACTTTGAGAAGCTCTGGTGATTGGGATATTTATTTCACTAGTGCTTGCTGGTAGCGGATATTTACATCGCCTGAGAAAAGCAGCCCTTCGTGGTCTCACAAGGATTGGCGGCATTGATATCACAGTTTTCATGATGGGTGCTGAGCCTTGATCTCGAGGTGGTCACTTGCACATGGATAGTAGGAACTTGTCTACCTCTGAAGCTGATACCTGTAGATTCTGTGACCATTGCTATCTGCCAACCACATGCACCCCAGGATCCCAGTCTAGGGGAAGAGGGGCTGGAAGAACATGACGGTACATATCATCCATGGCCACCCCTCCCTTTCCCAGCAGAGGAGCAAATCCACGAGCTAATCTCATATAGCATGGCTTCCCTTTCCCTGGGGCGGCTCCACACGGATTAGGTGGCTGTGCGAAGCTTCCTTTTGCTAAGGCAATGAGGCCAAGTAGGAGTTTGGCTCCTTTTACATTTATTTAAGTTTCATGGTGTTGGACTTTGAGACTGTGTGACCTGGTTGTATCTCCCGAGAGGCTGAAGAAGCGTAGAGATCGGCATGGTCCCTGTGGCAGACGGCATTACCTCCTTAGTGTGGGATGTGGGAATACATCTGTTGCTTGTCCGTCCACAGCACAACATGCAATGGTTTGTCACAGAATGGTTTCTTTCCCATCTAATTTCCTGGAAATCATTCATAAGAGAACTTGATATTATGCTCTCTCTCTCTTTCTCAGGAAATAGAACTGTTAAGAGAAAGAACCGAACTTGGCTGACTGGTGTGAGAAATGTTTCCTTAGAACTGAGGTGGGTCTAATTTGTGACTCCAGACGATGCCGGTTTAATATAGCCATATCTAAAATCCCCGTCAGTGGGATTTGGTCTGCTTTGCCGTTACCTTGTCCCACCCTTCCACTCCCCTTCAGCTTGCAGAGACCTCATGAGTTCCCAGAGAAGGACAACTGGTCATCCATCCGCATGCTGAGCTTCTAGCTAACAGGCCAGAGAGCCAGGGCCAGTGTACAGAAATATTGACAGTGGCTCCAGAACCCTCTTCACCTCACTGATCCATCTAGAGTTCCATCTAGAGGAACCAGCAAGATCACGCGAGACCCCTCAGCAGCCGGGTCCTTCTCCATACTGGCAACTACCCCTGAGCAGACACCAGTGGACAGAATGGTCTGTGGAATTTAAGGCCCTTGGGCACCAGAGAAGTCATATTCAGCTGCTGGGCCAGGAGCTTTTGTTTCTTTATTGCTCGTTAACGAGTGGGTTCTGCTCTAGCTGCTTCCAGGGTGGACATCAAATCCCAGAAGGGTGTGTAGGAAAAGAAAGCCTTCTCTCTGAGAGTCCTGACTATATGACCTACTCTCGAAAACATGTTTTCCTGGAAGTGACTCCAGGAGATTTGGGCTGGGAAAGGAGACCATTCTCTGAGAAAAACCCACGAGAATAGTGTAATTCTTAAAACTGTGGCTACCCACTTCATGGTAGTGTTGTTAATAGTACAGATGTTTGCCAGCTGCACAGTCTCTCAGTTACCAGTTCTTCTCATACACACTCAGAGCAGCTAGAGGCAGTGCACACACAGATGGTGTGTTATGTTCCAATGAAACTCTTTATGGACCAAGATTTGAATTATTTGCTTTTGAGACAGGGTCTCATGTAGCTCAGGCTGGTCCCAAATTCTGTATGTAGCTGAGGATGACCTTGAACTCCTGACCTTCCTGCCTCCACTTCCAAAATGCTATAATGGGTATGTGCTAACATGTTTTGTTATGCAGTACTAGGGCCCAAACCTGGGGCTTTGTGCAAGCTCAGGAAAAGCCCTCTGCCAACCAAGTTACATCCCTGGCCCCTGAGATTTGGATTTTATATGTCCCTCAAATATTCTTGGTTGTTTTTTCTCCCAACCATTTGGAAGTGTATAAATTAGTGTTAGCTTGAAAGAGTGTAACAGATTAGACTCCCAGCATGTTGGTGTGCCAAACTTTTTTCTTAATAGAAACATCCCATGCTTACAGCCTTGTGACCTGGATTTGAGATCATGATGTATCATTTACTGGCCTGGAGTTTTGATGGCATGACTCAGTTTGCCCAAATTCTACATTCCCCGATGATAAAGAAGCCAGTCACAGTGCTCGGCTTCTGTGGGTTGGAGTGAGGCAGTTGTGGGAATGTTCTGTGTTTACTGCCCAGCGTCAGGTAAGATATTGTGTTATTGTCAGGTATGCAGTGTCGAGATTGTTGTGCACATTGTCCAAGTCCCCTAGCAACCTTCGGACAGTCTTGACTTCTACATGACATTTTGAATTACAAATCCCCTCTGAGACACTGAAGGCAGACATATCGGGAAGAGAAAGGTTTCACTCTGGATTGCAAGGTGACATTTTCTTAGATACAGGTTGGACATAAAGTCTAACTCAAGATGATGTTACAGCTGTTCTGTAATATCAATCAACCTGTCAATGTGGCTTATGTTTTCTAACTCTACTGCTGTTCACTGAACTGAAGTCGTAGGAACGAGACATCTTAACTGGTCATAAACGGGAGTCATTTTACTTGGAGTCACCTTCTTGGCGTCTGGGTTTAGAGCATTTAAAGTCAGGGAAGTAACAGAAAGTCTTCTCTGGGCCAGTTGTCTGGGTAGCGAGTGGTCTGTCTGTTTTCATGTGTCTCACTGCTAAAGGGTCTGTGTGTTTTCTGTGTACTTGTGGAGTCTTCCAAAGCATCCTTGCTCTCCCTGCTGCGCACCTTGGTCAGCCAGTCTCCAAACACTCCAAAGGTACCATCTTACATTCACGCAGAAAAGCAAACTGTGACCATCCAGGCTTTAAAACGAAGCCACAATTAAATTTCAATTAGAGTATAATGAAAAAAAAATAAACCCAAGCATGTCAGAGTCCTATTTTGATTAAACCTGTAAGAGAAAAGTTGTGCTTAAGAAACAGGTCGACGTTTTGATACAGTAGCTCGATTTCTGCTAGGAAAGTTAGGTACTAAATGAAATCAATAGATTTGGAATAGAGAGAGAACAAAAGGGGGAGACAAAGAGGAAGGAAGTAAAGGAAGAGGGGTTCCACCTCATGGCTATGGAATCACAGTCACACCCCAACACGATGTTCAGAAGGACCTGAAAAGGATGAACTGATTCTAATGCATTAGTGTGTGTTAGCGTGTGTTAGCCATGTGCCCAGGGGGCTTCCAGAAGCAAACAGCTGTATTGATTACATGAAGTCAATCTGTTAATGAATAGGGACTCTCCCTAGGAAGTTAACGGTAGGGGGGTCAGTAGAGCGAGGACTGCAAGGATCTCCCCAACCCCTCCCTTCCAGACGAACCTCAGGGAGCTCTTTTGCTCTGTGGGATTGGGGTCTACTGTGACAACTGTCCCCCTTGAGTTCCAGGGTCTTATCTGGACCATGGATCTCACTGTGCTTTATGGGGAAAAATGACTCGGAGACACCAACCAAGTAGTCCAAAATATCGAGGGGGGGAGAAGGGTGGAGTGAGGGAGGGAAGGAGGGAGGGAGAGAGAAAGAGAGAGGGAGAGCGCTCTATTGGTTGTGGATTGCTTGGTTCATTGTGTATTTTCATAGCACTTGGTCTACTGGCAGAGAGAGGGACTGGGGATCGTGGACTAGAAAGGGGAGGCTTTGGGGGTCCCTTTTGTTGAATTAACTTAATGAAAAACCCCATAGACTACTTGCTGCTTAGAAAATTCAGTCGTAATGACCTTCTTTCAAATTTTAACAGTAGACACAAAATACACTGTCAAACCGTTTTCTTGGTGACTGTAGAAAAATAGACACGTTTGAAAAGGACATTCTAACAAAAGGTCCTCCAGGAGCTCCCGTCTTTAAGGATTCTGAGCTCATGTCACCACCAACCACAGTGACATCAAGACCCTGAGAGGCAGAGAGAGACCCCCCATCAGAGTGTCCTGCTGAGGCCACAGCATGGCTGTGCACGGGGCTATTGTCCGGGTGTCCTGAAGAGCGGGGGAGAAGGGCAACTTCAAAGCTGCTCTTTCAGCCCATCAATAGGGGAGATTGTCCTTCAAACTTCAGTCATAGATTTAAAAAGGCCCAGTGAGTCTTCAAGAGCTAGTCAGCAGACATCTGGCGGCTTTCCCCACCTTTCTTTGTGCTACACAGGCCCTGCCCTGGGCTGCTGCAGGCCGGTGCCCCAAAGCAAGGCATCTTTCATAAGGCTATGATAAGGTCAGGCCTCTAGGGAATCGGGCTCCTTCCTCCACCATCTCCGGCTTAGAGTGTGCAGAGAGAATGCATGACTTGATTGATAATAACCAATGCCAAAGGGAAATGCTGGCAGGGGGGAAGGGCTGCAGCCAATAGCTTTGTTTTCCAGAGTCAGAGCCAAGAAATAGTTGTTTGGGTAGCAAGATCTCTGCAGACAGAGAGGAGCAGCCCAGATGCTGGATGGAGAAACCATTTCCCATAATTCCTGCCTCTTATAGACCAGGAACCCAGATTACAGCAAAGCCCTGTGCAGTCTGGTCAGGGGTGGCAAAGGGGAACCGGGGAGCAGCTAGTTTGACCTCTTTGACCTCCGTGGGGCAAAGTCTCAAACTGAGCACATCTGTAGGAGCTGAAATAAATTTAGATCCTTCGATGCGTATCTATGATGTGCAATGGCGGTAGAGAACGAACAGTTTATAGGTGTAAAATCAATGAGAAAGATCGGTTACAGTGCAAAATCTCCACCTGCCCTGACGTCTCACCCGAGAGTCTCTTTCCAGTCCACTTTTCATTCATTTTGAATTTAGATTGTAATGCATGTTGCCTGCCTTCCTTTGTTCGTTCATTCCCTCCTTCTTTGAAGATTAAAATAAGCTAGGGAGAATGGTTTGATGGTTGTTGTTTGTGCTCTTTTGATTGAGAGGCCCTTGGAGTAGATTGCAAGTAATGGAATACTGTCGTACTCTGGAAGGACCTTTGTATGCCAGACTTTGGCCATTTCATAATAATAGCAACAATAATGATGAGAGAAGATTAAAAAAAAAACCAGCATAAGAAATGGTAAGGACAGGCCCCAGGGAAAGGCTTGCCCGATGACGTCAGAGGGCAGGGAGTTGGTAACGCAATATTGTCACCCACTGCATGACTTCCTGAAAGCAGTGACTTCACACCCAAGTCGCCTTCTGCTGACTTGCCACAGCCCACATGAAATGCCCGCAGTTTCTTGTGACTACATAGAAGAGCAATCAATGGTTTTACAGAAAGTTTTCTTAAACTGCTGTGAACCAAAGGGCTAGGGTTTATGGCGAGTGTCACGTGGGGGGCTGCGCTAGTCCCTGTTCCCCAGGCTGGTCAGAGAGACCCTTGCTATCTATAAACAAATGACACCCATTTTGTAAATGTGTCACGGTAGTTCAGAGTTTTGGATGGTGGGACTTGCAATCTGCTGCCTCTGGACTGTCCTCAGACCTATGGCTTATTAGATTCAACAGAAGGATCACAAGGGAACAGAACGGTACCCTAGCAGCTGTCAACCTGGGGCCTGGAACAAAGGCCATGCATTTAGAGGGCCAGCAGTCAAGGGGATCAAGATGATCAAAAGACACAGATAACAAAATAGAAACACCTACTGTACATTAGGAATCTTTTTTCTTCTTATTTCTAAAGTTATATTTCTCAAGCTACATGAATGATACATCTATGTACATTATTAGGAGTTCTGCTCCACGGTATTCTTGTGCATGCTGAGTGGTGTCACTAATTGCCAAAAGAAAATAATTCCATAGGGCAGATCTATGTACAGTGGTCTATCCTTGGCTATCTGGGTCCTGCACCCACAGGGTCTGAGTGGGCAAGCACCTGCCCTGTGCTAGGTGAGAGGAACAGGGTTCTGTAAAACCTACGGCCACGGTAAGCAGGTGACCTCTGTGGCACTGGGTAAAACCCTTGACAGCTCTTTTGAGTGACGTATGTTGGACAGTTAAGTGGGTCAGTGGATAAGTCTCTCCTGAGGGTGGAGACCAGGCTTGGGCCACAAATACAGGTACCCTGACCCTCGACCAAATCCCTGTCTGCTCGTCCATCTGAACATCTGAGGGCAGGTAGGCATTTTACACCTTGAAGATTTGTTTTTTGGAAATGCCAAAATTAAATATAAATAAATCAAGATCAAAGTGAGAGAAACAGAAGAGAGGGGCATGAGAGACAAGGAAGGGTTGTGTCTGAGGGGAGGGAAAGGCTGACCCAGTGGGCCTACACTTTGGATTCATTCTCTAGGTTTGCCACGTCACCATTCCTCTCCGTTTGCTCTTCCGGGTTCTTCTCTTCCTCTTCTGTCTCCAGTTCTGCATGTTGGTTCAGTTTGCTGGACACGGACCAACTCAGGGGCAGCTCTGCCCTGTTAGCCAGCTCGGCCAGCTCTTTGGCACTAAGGGATGGGGTGCTGGTCTCGTAGGTCTCATGGAAGCTGTTGTAGTCAACTTCGTAGAACCCGTCTTCCAGCGTTAGGACGGGGGTGAAGCGGTAACCCCACAAGATCTCACTGGTGATGTAGGAGCTTCGAGCTTGGCACGTCATTCCTGTGGAGAGGAGAAAAGGCTTTAGGATACGAGGGCTTCCAAGGCCAAGGAGACTCAGGGACCTGAGCAGAGCTGTTATGTGCAGACATTTATACTATATTGTAGAGGAGGGTGACATCTCTGGTGCAACCTTTCACATTGTAGACATGTGCCATGAAACTCCAGGACTTTCTAAGACTGGCAAACTGAGTTCAATCCCCCAAATCCCACGTAGATGTGGGAGATTACTGACTCCATAAAACTGTCTTTTGGCTGCCTCTCACACACAGTGGCAATGCATCCTCCCCCCATACAATCTATCCACACATCTCTATAGACATTAATAAATAAAGCAAATTAAGAAATTTATAACTTGTTAAATTGCACAGAATAAGTGACCATAGGGTGTTCAGTCACAAAAGGGACATCGATATCCTGAGACTCAGAGACCATTACAAAAGAGGGGCAGAAAGACTGTGAGCACCAGAGGGTCAGGGAAGACTGGGACAGAGTACTTTGGACGTCACAGGACCTCATACCTAGGAACTCACAGACATTGTGGCTGACTGCACAAGACCAAACCAGTTAATATCCTAGCATGGAAATAGAAGGGGTTCATGAGCCCCCACCTCCGACTGTGGGGTTATGGACGGTTGATGACTTTGGGGTGAGGGAGTTAGTTTGTTTTTCCACAGAGAGTGGCTCCTAGTGGGTTGACCACATTCTAGTGAATGATTGCACAAACAGAAGTAATGGAGAGAATAAATGAGTTGATGGGTTATTAACAAAAAGGGGGGGCATGAATTGTTGGTGGGTAGGAAGGATCTGGGAGAAGTTAAGGGAGTGAATGGGTGCTGAATATGATAAAAATACATTGTATGGCATTCTCAAAGAATTAATAAAAATGTTTCTTGCAAAAACACAAACAAAATAGTTATGGAAGCCAAAAGGCTTGTAACAGCCCCCCCCCTTCATGTTAGCACAACTGATGCCATGATGATGTACCATTCAGGTCATGAAACTCAGTACTTAGATAGTACCCCTGGCCAAATCCATCTAAGTTCATAGTTCTGGGAAAGTCTCTAAAGGTATTAGCCTTGCTTTTTAGCTTCTATAGTTCCACTCTGGCTAGCTGTTCTTGTTAACTGAAGTACGTCAGCTCAGGGTAGAGTTTCTGTGTCTAAAGCTTACCTGTGAAAGACCTGGTACACTAGGAGCCTGGTGTAGTCACCAGCAGGCTAATAAAGATTTTCTATTGGATTAAACCCATGACTGAGCATTCTTCTCTGGTGGATACTCCAGAACAGGCAATGAGGAGACAGTTTTCAAAATACTGAAAGCAGAAAGATTGTTAACCAAGAATTCTATACCCAGCAAAACTATCCTTCACAAAATGAAGGAGAAATGAAGACACTCAGTGAGTACAAATGGAGACAGGTCATTGTTGGCAGCTTTGTACTGCATGGGGTCATGAAGGGAATTCTCCAGGGAAACAAAAAGGAATCTGGGTGATAACTTAAATCCACATGAAGAAATAGATGCTGGTGTAGAGAACTATGAAGGAAGTGCATTTTTTTTTCTCATGGTATAATTTTGTGCTACATCCATTTTCTGGTAACAGTTCTGTTGCATTATGTAGTATACCATAGCTTATTTCCCCAGTGACAGTCGTTGAGAAGTGTGTGGTCTGTGCCTTCCTAACAGCCTGGGAAGGCTCAGCCCTGATGGGGTAACGGTCACACCAGCCCAGGCAGACCCGCCACATTCACAGGTTTCCCTGGTTGAGTTTGGTCATCCCTGCCCCTGTAACTGGAAATCAGCAGAGGATCTGCAGTTGCCTATCAACTGAGACGGGAAAACAGCAAAAGCAACCGAGCTTCCACTCAACACAGCAGGCTGGACTCTCACATCAGACAGACGGTCACCAAAAGAAGTCCACATGGATGTGTACACATCGATGTCAACAATAATTAAAGAGGTAAGGGTTTGAGAGGGGGTGGGAGCACGGTAGGAGTCGCATGGGAGAGGGAAAGATTGAAAATACCACGTTTCCACCTTAATTTACGAGGCAGGGTTTCTCACCAAACCTGGCGTTCACCAATTTGGCTAGACTGACTACCAGCAATCCTCAGGGATCCTCCAATCTCTGCTCCCCCCACACTGGGACTACAGGCTTGCACTGCCATGCCTGACTTTTTATCTTATTTTTCATGTGACTTCTGGGGACTGAATTCAGTCCTCACGCTTGTGCAAGAAGCACTGTACCGACTGAACAAACGCTCCAGCCTCATTTTTCTAAAAATTATTTAATCTTACAGTTTCTTTACTGAGAACTTCCGTGAGTCCCTAGTGGGTCTCCCAAGTGCTTTAGAGAAATATGTGGAAACAGCCTGTCTTTGGGCATCCACTTAATTTCCAGATAAAACCACACGGATGAGCAGTAGAAGCTCATTCCATCTCAGAGCCATAAAACTACACAAACATGTAGCTAAGGAGTCCATGGTCAAACACTGGGTAGACCCTGCACAATTTAAATTTAGCAGGTGAGGCTCTAATTTTAGATCCAGCCACAAGTTACGGTCTGTGCGTAGACTAGTGATGTGATGAAAGCCATCCCGAGACAGCCCCTCAGGGCACAGCCAGATGTGTCAGTGGCAGACAATAATGCTTCAAGTCTGCCTAGTGAATAAGATGGCAGTAGAATAGACCACTTCACTTCTGGATAACGTAAAATAAATCCACATTGCTGACATTCCACAATGAAGAGGGCTTGTCACAGGCGCCTTGCTGGTTTGCTTCACGGACCAGGCTTTGTGACAGGTCATTTGCTTTTTCCGCTTCCCTCCTGCCCATCTCAGGAAGAGCTGCTCTCAGTCAGCACAGCCGGAGTCTCAGTGCTGGGCTGCCCACTGTGGGGGAATGGCGCTGGGGACTCGCTGAGTCCGGTGTCAGAGGGAAGCAGGGCAGTATAATCAACACAAGGATGTGGACATAGCTGAATCTATCATGAGATACAGTCAGCCCTGCTTACGCTCTGGCTTAGGGTCCCTTCGATGCGCACTGCACTCTCTCAGGGCCTTTGACGCAAACCACGCTTTTTCTAACCTGGGGATCCGTGGTGGCTGGTTTGCACCATGCAGAAACAAACTGAATGTATGTTTTTAAAATGACCCAAGGAAAGACATTCTGCATCCGCATCCTTACGCTGAGAAAGCCATCGGTACAGTCATAATCTGAATACTGAGGCAAGTGGTAACGCTATTGGTTGAATGCCGCTGTGAACCGGGAACTGGCTGCCGTGAACCGATGTTCCTTGGCACCACATCTGGGCTGGAGAGTCTACAGAATGATTGCCTGTCTAGAACTGCGTGATTGTGGAGAGTTGGACTATTGCAGATTAAAAGCCTGTATTATCTCGGACTATCTTGGTCCCCATAATAGCCAATTATTGCCAGCCTCTTTTTTGACCAAATAACTTTGTGGCTATTATGTAAAGCTTTTGGTTGTATTAATTTAGCAGGCCACTAGCTTTTACTAACTCAAAAGCTAAGAGCATTATCAGATGGCCTCTGAGGACTGTAGAGTTCTCCTGCTTGGTTGATAGTCATTCGGCCACTGTCACGCCTGTGTTTCCATTCCTTAGAGTTCCTATAGCCACTTCCATGGTGGAACGTGCCATCCAGGGAAGCTTGAATCCAATTCCTGGGCCGTGGCCACTCAGACTGTGGCTTGATCCCTGGGAGATGAGCTCTGTCTTGCGTGCATGAGTCGTCTGATCCTTGTAAGAGACCCCTGAGTGGATGCTGCAGCCATATTTAGTCTACAGGGGAGAGACTAAATAGAGAGAGGTTAAGGAGCTGGTGACAACCCAGTGCTGTGTGCTCAGAGTTGTGACTTTAAACTTCGTGTCTTGAAACCCTGAGTGTGTATGGTGATTGGGTCTTGCAGGATTGGTCCACTACCCTTATCATCTCTTTAGTAGAGGAAAAGGCAGGCATACTGGCACATGCCTATGACTGTAGCACTTGGGAGGTGGGGTAGGGGGCCATAAGTTCAAAGTCATTCTTAACTATACTGTGAGTTCCAGGCCATCCTGGGCTACACAAGATGAGACCCTGTTTAAAAAATTAACAGAGAAAAAAAGAAGGGGAGAGACCCCAGAACATGGGCATCCTCTTCCTGCCCAGGCATACAGGGAGGAGGTTGTGTGAGGACCCAGGCAGTGGGCACAGTAGCGTGTCTGCAGCGGTGGGCACAGTAGCGTGTCTG
>JABTXL010005929.1:27296837-27312103 GCA_025134845.1 Neodon shergylaensis
GTGCTCCAGGGGTGGCTCACACCATACACCTATGTCAGTAGGCTGTCCCATGCTCCAGGGGATGGGCTCACACCATACACATATGGGCAGCACTTGTTGGACTCAATGTGTTAAAAAATGATAGAAAATTGAGAGAGTGATATGTTGGGGAGGAGCCCAGGAGAAGTGGAGGGGGGATGGAAGGTGGATATGATCAAAATACACCGTATTCATCTGTGACATTCTCAGACAATAGATGAAAATAGTATTTTTTAAAAAAGATTCCTAAAGACTAAAATAAGCTTCACTAAGGAAATGAAAGATTCCTATACAGAAAACTGCAAGGTAACGCTGAAGATAAATCTAGGTAAATGGAATGATAGTCTACGTTCACAGGCTAGCAGACTCTATACCGCTCAGACGGCAGCACTACCCAATGTCTACGGCTTCAATGCAATCCTTGTGACAATTCCAAGAGCCGGTTCAGAGGGGATCGCAGGAGCCCCACGCAGCTGAAGCAACGCTGGAAAGGAAGAGCAGATGTCACATCCTGACCAAAGACGCAGTGGTCGCTCTCTGGCTTTTAACGTGTGTAGCAATGTAATAAAGCTGAGATTCTGAACAGAGAGACAATCATCCACGGCCACTTAGTCTCCAGCAAGGATGTCACAATCATTAAATGGGAAATAACAGCCTCTTTGCTAGTGCCCCTGTAACAAGTGGTGTCCACATGCCAAAAAATAAATAAGAATAAAAATATAATTACCCCTTACTTCACCCATATATAAAAAGGCATCTCTGCGTGAGAGGTAAAGACATAAAACTCATAGAAGAAAATGGCACCACTAGAAGAAGCAATAGGACTTGGTCAAGATATGGCCTTATCAAAAGAAAGTTCTGTGCAGTTAAAGGTCAGTATCAAGAATGTGGAAAAACATCAGGCAGTAGAGAAAATTGTTGAAGTTATCTGTCAGCTAAGGGTCTAGCATCTAGGACATATGCAGAATGCTCACAATTAAAAAACAATTATCTGTGGCTGGGGAGATGACAGCTTTGCCAGGGGATCTGAGTTCAGGTCCTAGTACCCATGTCTGGGATCAACTGCCTGTGATCCCAGCTTCAGGGTATCTGACGCCCTCTTCTGGCCTCCATGGGCAACTGCACTTCTGTGCACATACCCACAGGCAGGCAGGCAGACACAGACACACACAGGCACACATAAAAATAACAATAATAATTCACTCTTAAATAAGCAAACTGCCTGAACAGCCAAAGCACACACATGAAAGCACATGAAATCTCAATGAGCTGCTGTTTTTCTACCTCGCCGCGGGGCCTGAGGCAACAAGGTTAAATAATTGTAGATTGAAGCCTCAGAAACACTGGATCTGCAAAAACTTCTTCCCGCTTGAAGTGATTTCCCCCGGCATCCTGTCACAGCAATGGAAGCCGGCTGACTAACATGTCTTCCTCCTGGCACTTTTTGGTTATGTAAGCCACAGGGCCCTCCATTATTTCTCTCTCTTCCTTTGCATACATTGGTTTGGGTGCTCTGATATTGCTTTTTGATTAAAAACATTTTTCATAAAGTTCCAAGATACATACTCTATCCTCAGCTTAGTTTAACTTTACTACCCCTGGTCATTTCCTGTAGACTTTTTATTTAATCAAAAGACAATGAAGAGAGAGAGTGTGTGTGTGTGTATGTGTGTGTGTATGTGTGTGTGTTGTGTGTGTGGTCTTTTAAACGAGATGAATGCTTTTTTTAAGTTAAATTACCTTTATAATATAATTTTCTCAAGACATTTAAAATGGCTTGTGGTCATTATCGAATATGAAAGGAGAAGAGGAAATGAGAGGGTGGAGGGGAAGGGGAGACACTGAGGGAAATGGACCTAAGGCAGGAAGAGGCGAGAGCTGCCTGCAGTGCCCCCATGGCCCGGCTGATGCCAGGCTGCGGTTTCCGGGAGGACTGGATGCCTTTCCATTGCTGGTCGGTGCCCGGTGTCCTCAATGGACGCCCCACAGCTCCCGAAGGCCAGGCATTCCTGTCCCCCTGAGGTCAAGATGGGTGCTTAGGTGGCAGCCTCCTTCAGGGGAGTGGCTCCTTGGGCCTTACCCATCTTTACTCTGGGAGCGCTAGCTTTGTGATAAATCTGACTCATCCCATATCCCGTGCTGCGAAATGACAGGACCTACACAGAAAGCCTGTGGGCACATTTGGTCACTTTAGAGACACCTTTAGGGGCAGAATGGGAGAGTAAGGAGGGAGGACTCACAGGTGGCAGCGACACAAGGAAGAGCTTACAACGATGGGCTGGGCTTTGAAGAACGAACTGGAGTTTATTAGGCAGACCAGGGAAGGGCTCGAGAGGACAGATTCTCCAGACCAGGGAAAGGTACGAGAGGATAGGTTCTCTGTGGCAACGCTTATACCTGAAGAGGCCTTGAGAAAACTCGGGATCTGCTCTGTCTCGCTGGGTTCACCTGACTGCTTTCACCGTGTGACTTGCGTTTGTGGTGCTCCTGCAATGCAGTCTCTTTCCCTGTGACTGGAGGTCACTGGGACAGTAGGGGCAGGTGAGTCTGGGTCTGCCACTAGGGAGACCCTGTCACCATCTCTGATACGCCCCAGGTGAGACCTCGGGGGTTCCTGGAATGACTTTCGTCTGCCTCTCTTCCCACCCACTCAAACAGTGACCCGTGTCATGGTTGCCCTGGACAACTCCAAGCTTGGCCCTGAGCATCCCAAATCCCAGAAACCCCCGAGTCCCCACAAACCAGGATGCTGGCCAGCCAGGCACAGACTATGTGCAAAATCCCTCCTGGATACCCTTACAGTGACGGTCTCAGGGCAATAGCCAGGTCCTTATGGAGGACTGCGAGTCTCCCCCAGTGTGGAGCTAATGACCTGGTGCCCCTGTGCGCTTCCTGCTCAGCCTTCTGCTGCTCACTGGGCTGGTGGCCTCCCGTGCTGCCCGCTGGATGACTACTTCCTAAAACACTGTGCGGTACATAGGCAGGAAATTGATGCGAGCAGTTTGGACAGTTTCTGATGTGGGAAGTCCGGGACATGAACGAGCAGTCTCTGCCTACAAGTTTCAGGGTGGCTAAGGGGAGGCGAGGGGTGCTCTTCCCAGAGAGCTCCCCATCTTGCCCTGTCCTCCAGACTTTCTGGTAGACTCAGGTTTTGAAACCCTGCTGGTTGTTGCTTTGCCCACATGATCTCTCTCTCTCTCTCTCTCTCTCTCTCTCTCTCTCTCTCTCTCTCTCCCTCTCTCCCTCTCTCCTCCTTCTCCTCCCCCTCCTCCTCTCTCTCCTTTCTTTAAATTGTGTGTGCGTGCACATGTGTGCTTGTTGTGTGTGTATATATGTGTGCATATGCATGGAGGCAATGCCTGTGTGTGCTTAGCATTACTTTGTCACTCTGAAACTACCCAATGCCAGTTATTGCTTGTGTGTGCATGGGTGCATGTGGTATCTCTCTATGTGTCTCTATGCATGTGTGCACATCTGCATGTATGTGTGTGTGTGTAAGCGGAGGGAGGAGTCAGACTCCCTGAAGCTGGGATTCCACGCGTTTGTGCACTGCTCACTGTGAGTGCTGGGAACCGAACTCCTGGTCCTTTGAAAGAGCGACAAGTGCTCTTAACTGCAGATTCTTCTGGACACTCCTCTTTTGTACATCTCCCTAAGTGCCCCCTTGTCTGGGGCCTGGAGCTGCGAGTGGACTATAATTTTTAATTGTATCCCAGCGTCTGTCGGCAGGCTTGTTGCTCACTTTGAACTACCGGTCGCTGAAAACCCAGCCTTCCCTTGCATCTGGAGTTTTGTAGGTGGTGGCTACATTTCAGAGACCTGCTTACTGCGCAAATTTAACCCAACAGAGAAGGACTGTTAGGCCTGTTCTATGAGGGACCTGCCTGCCATGCAAAGCGTTCTGTTCCATCACAGGGCCAGTTGTGTGGACGCTGTGCCGCCAGGTGGTGCTGGCGCCTTCGTATCTTTTGTCCCTGGTCTTAAGCTCCAGGTTGCTGCCTGGCTAACGCTGCTGGGAGAATTGGAAAGCCAGAGACTGCTGGTTGTGTCTTTACTCTTGGGGGGGCGGGGCTGCACCTCTTGGAGGGGCGGTTGTAGTGCCTTTGGCTCCAGGGGTGTGCTGACACCCCAGTCCCTGGATGCAGCCAATTCTGCCTTGCTTGAACAGAATTATCTAATTGCAGAAGTCCGGAGCTCCTAAGGAGCTAAACTCCGAAGATTGTCCCTAGAGACCTTCGGAATCTTCTGCAGGCAGCACCAAACAACAAGCTCCCTCCTCCATGATTTTTTCTCCTTCAAAGGACTGGAGGTCTGTCGGTTACTCTGATTCCCAAATTTATATTTCTAGAGCCATCTATAAGGTGAACAGCTATCTCCATGCCTATGTCTTCGGAGGCATTGTAGAAACTTGCTGATAAAGTTTCTAGTTACGGCTTGGCACTGTCTTCCTCACAGGAGGTCAGGTCGTGCTGCTACCCTGAGGGCTCCTGCCAGCTTGCTAGAAATGTAGAGTCTTGATTGGTTGAGTCAGGACCAGCGTTTCAGCCAGATTCACAGGTGACAGGCTCTGCATGGCTGCAGAATTGCTGTGGAGGGCCACTTGGGGTCTGTAGTCATGGACAGTGACCTCTGGGCCAAGACTGACTGAGAGAAAGCACAGGAGCCCACCCTCCCAGAAGGTTCTGGCATCACAAGGAACAAATGCTAGGCAAAGTGGGTGCTGAGCTAATGCGGGAAGCCGTACACTTTGCTCACCACTGAACTCTGCAGCCGAGAAATATCGCTGCATGAAGTGTGAAAATCTGTGGAGAATCCTAAAACACTGTGAGGTGCCGCAGGGAATCCAGGAGGGTGTGTGTGGGTGTATGGGGTGCCCAGAAGCCGGGTTTGCTGTGTGTGTGGATGCTGGTACTTTGGCATAAACGTTATATGCATGATAGACTTTATTCACCTTTAAACAGTGCCCAGGGCCAGCGTGTTGAAAGGGTTGCAGGTGAACAAGATCTGGGAGACGGGCTGACAAGCTCAAGGCCGAATCCTTGCCTAGCAAGAACCCCTGGTCCCTCTTCAGTGTTGCAGAAGAACCAGGGGTGAGAAAAGGGGTGACATTCAGGTCACACAGGCATTCTAGGTAGGGGGTGATCACTCACTTAGAACATTTTTGATGGCCACAACCCAGGGGTGGGGGACATTACTGAGTTTAGAGGACAGAAGTCAGGGACCTGCAAGGACACTGGCATATAGAGGATACCCCTGTAATGAGGACAATGAAGCCCTGATATCATTAGTGCTAGCTCCAGGGCAGGAGAGAAAGCTGCACGCCCTGTAGCTTCCCAACCTCTGTCCTCAGTGCGAAGGTCTGAGACCTCGTTAGCCGTGACTGCAGCCCTGGTCCCCGATGACTGTAGGGACAGGGCTCCCAGCCAGGCTAATGCGGTGCTCAGCAATCAAACTGACCAGGGCAGAAGCTGCTCGTTGCTTGGATTGCTTCCTCCAAATCCAGGCATGCTATGGTGCTCATTGCCCCCACCCCCAGCAGTGGATGGCAGACTGTTGCCTCTGGCTGCAGAGACTGGGCCCCCAGTGGCTCAGGAGAAGCTCCAGGCAGCTGCTGCAGTGTGCTGGCTAGAATGGGGGAGGACTCTGTAAACAGCCCTGAGCTAATGGCTTTTCCATGGTGACAGCGCAATCTGGGTGTGATAGGCATGGACAGGTATTCCCTACCTCCCACTCAGAGGCAATCTGGGTAAAAGGACTGGTTTCAATTCTTTAGAGAAAAAACAAGGAAACAACCCCAAATAGCCTTACTTGACTTAAAAGGACAAAACTCTGGGAATTGTAAAGTATTCTTTTATTTGCCTTTTCCTCTCCCCCTCCCACCCCCATCCTTTCTCTTCCTCTTTGCCTCTGTATTTGAATTTTAGACCTTTTCTCTCATACAAGTTTATCCTGATCAGCTGTTTTCTGTAGCATTTTCCTTGGTAAATGGCTCCAGACTATATAGCTAATAGTAATTTTACTTGACTCCTGCATGGTCCATGAGATTAGAACCTCTCTCTTTGTCTTCTTGTTTTTCTACTTGCTGATACGTGTATGCACCCATCTGTTCATACATCAGTGTGTCCATGCAACTATCTATTGATCCATCCATCTGCCCCACCCACTCATCACCAACCTATTCATCAAACTGTTCATGCACTCACCATCCATCCCACCATCCATCCATCTGCCCATCCATCCATCCATCCATCCATCCATCCATCCATCCATCCATCCATCTGCCTGTCCATCCATCTATCCATCCATCCATCTGCCCATCCATCCATCCATCCATCCATCCATCCATCCATCCATCCACCCACCCACAGGAAACACAGTGCCTGCTTTTTGGCCCACAGAAGTATTACCCAGACATATCTCTCCAGTGGAGGGTAGAATGAGTGCAAATTACTGACTAATTTGGTTGTTGTATATGAAATCCTAGGGACGAAAGAGAAGGAGATGGCTAACTTGGGGAAGAGAACGCTGTCAAGAAAAAGTGTGTCAAGGAAAGCTGTTCTAGAGACTGGATTTCAAGACAGCTGTGGAGGATAAGCCCAGGGAAGTAGGTCATGGGTGACTCAGGCAGGAGGCAATGTGGACAGCAAGTCAGGACTACATAGTGACAGGCCTTTGGGGATATGAAAGGTTAAGCCTCCCACAATGGGGTGCTATTGATGAGTATTAAGGTCACTTTTGGGAGCCGGGGTTACCACCCAGAACTATGGCATCAAAGCAAAACCATACACTGTCTTAAATTTCTCTGGTAGGTTTGGAGACCCTGGGCGTTAGGCCTGTTGCACAATTCCTAAGAAACACCCCCAGGAGACTCCATGGCAGACCGCAGTGTCTGGCTTGCAGCTCTGGGGAAAGAACCTAGAAGGCAGAAGACGGCTGCCTAAGGTCTATAGCTGTGTGCACGTGGCCGTCAGAGCACACTACTCAGTGAATTCAGGGGTGCCTCCCATGACGGTGAGGAGTTAGCCCTGGAGTCAGGCTGAGCAGGCCACATCCCACTACTTATATGCTGAGGGTGATGAAAATGTGTCCCCCAGTTTTCCAGTGCTCTGCGGTGAAGAGGCAGAGCCTAGCCCCCCTCTCCTTGTGTGGGCTGGACTTGGCATTCACTCTAGTGAAGTGGAGGGGTGGTGTGCAGGTTCAGAGACTAGGTTGGAAAAGGCATTGCGGCTTTTCCTAGTAGTCGATTGCACTTCCTGCTTTGGGAAGCATTAGCTGGCATGTTGGGGGTGTGTAGGAGGTGGGGGGTGGGGTGTGTGGGGTTGGGGTGTGGGGGGGGAGGTGGTGGGGAGTGGGGCACTCAACAGCTTTTATAGAGAAACTGAGACCTCCAACCAATAGCTAGGGAGAGAGCTAGCCCAGCACAGATCCTCCAAGCTGGCCAAACCTCCACACAAAAACTTCGCGAGATGGGGGTAAGGGGAGATGGGGAGAGAAAAGTGAGAAGGGGAGGATGGGGGGGAACTTGGGGAAACGGGATGATTGGGGATAAAACAAGGTTGGATAGAGGAGCAGGGAATCACATAACTTAATTAAGGGAACCACCTTAGGGTTGGTAAGAGACATGAACCTAGAGTGGCGCCCAGGTGCCCAGGGCAATGTCCCCAGTTAGTTCCTTGGGCAGCTGAGGATAGGGAACCTGAAATGACCCTATCCTAAATCCATACTGATGAATATCTTGCATATCACCATAGAACCTTCATCTAGTGATGGATGGATGGAGACAGAGACCCACACTGGAGCATTGGACTAAGCTCCCAAAGTCCCAATGAGGAGCAGAAAAGAGGGAGAACATGAGCATGGAAGTCAGGACCACGAGAGGTGCACCTATCCACCGAGACAGTGGGGCTGATCTATTGGGAGCTCACCAAGGCCAGCTGGACTGTGACTGAAAAAGCATGGGATAAAACCGGACTCTCTGAACATGGCAGACAATGAGGGCTAATGAGAAGCCAAGGACAATGGCATGGGGTTTTGTTCCTACTTCATGTTCTGGCTTTGTGGGAGCCTAGCCAGTTTGGATGTTCACCTTCCTAGACCTGGATGGAGGGGAGAAGACCCTGGACTTTCCACAGGGCAGGGAACCCTGACTGCTCTTCAGACTGGAGAGGGAGGGGGAGAGGGGCGGGAGGAGGGGGAGGGAAATGGGAGGCTGGGAGGAAGCAGGGATTTTTTTTTCAATAAAAAAAAAAAACTTCGCGAGAGCTTTGGAGCCACAGCGACTCATCCCAGCAGCTCTTGGGTCGTGATGGATGAAGGGACACGACGGCATTGGCTGCTTTCAGCTACCAGGCTTTTGGGGCAGCAGATTGATGAGGTGGTATGTGCCCTTGGGCAAGATAATTAGGTCTCCTGCGCTTCTGTGTCCTTACCTGTATGGAGTGCTAGAGGTGAAGCCTACATCCTAGAGGAGCTGCAAGGATTTTTGTGAATCGGTGCATGAGCAACACTCAGAACACAGCCAGCGCTCCGTAAATCTCAGGCCAAGACAGGGCAGCAGGAAAGAGATCGAGTTCCTGCTAAATGCGTGGAGGATAGGGCTTGGTTGATGACGGCTTGGTGAGGGCAGCCCGTCCTAACGGCCAGAGGATGGCCATTGGCCAACAGGGGCGGAGGGCCCTGAGTGTCACTGGGAGGGACATTCTGTGTACAGCGAGGGCTGTGGGAAGCCGGGAACCCTTCAGCTCTCAGACTTCTCAGTGGTCTTTGCTCAGTACAGACAAGGGAGGAAAGGAAAGACAGGAGGACAGGATCTAGGTGGTTCAGAGGAAGTAGAGGAAGCTGTAGGTTCCTGTGGGACGCTGTGTAGCACTGGGCTGATGGTCTGGAGCTTGGGCCAGGGCCCTTTCTGTTGTGTCTCAGAGAAGGCACAATGACCAGAGTGGAGGGGGCGGAGGGTGGCTTTTGCAGCCTGTAAGGAGCTGGCTGCCTGCAGTGCCTGCTGAGCTGGGGTGGGCATGAGGCCAGGAGTGA
This sequence comes from Neodon shergylaensis, assembly GCA_025134845.1. Classification (NCBI taxonomy): domain Eukaryota; kingdom Metazoa; phylum Chordata; class Mammalia; order Rodentia; family Cricetidae; genus Neodon; species Neodon shergylaensis. Next base: position 27,305,886 of record JABTXL010005929.1, read on the forward strand.
GTTTTCCTGACTCTCAGGAAGGGAGGACACAGAGGAGGAATGTGTACAGTGACCCCAACAACAAAAGACGAGGCTTCAAAATATGTAAGTGTCCTGCAGGGAGTGAGGACGGGTCACACGTAGATACTGAGTCACATACACCAACTGTACTGCTTAACTTGTAAAATTTAGCACACTGTAAGATTAATACTAACTTACCACACGTCTGAGTACCCTGAACACACACTTAACCTTTGTACATCCTAGAATCACCCGGGGAAAGAGTCTCAGTGAGGGATTTTCTGTCTCAGGTTGAATGTGCTCTCTGTAGGTGGATGGGAGGAGTCACCCGAGTATGGGTGGTGCCATTTCTCAGGCCTTGGACTGGATAGGAGAAGAAAGCCAGCTGAAAGCAGACGAACAAAGGTGTTTGCTTCTCTTTGCTTTGGCTATGGGTGCACTGTGAGCAACCTTCTTAAACTGCGGCTTCTACCTTCCAAGTGCTGAGGTTACAGGAGTGTGCCACCCACGCCTAGTGTCTGCGGTGCTGGGAACTGAACCCAGAGCCTCGTGAGTGGTGGGCAGATCCTACCAACTCAGCCTAGGCCTTGAAGCTGCTCCGCTGTGGGAGAGGTCTGAGGCATGCCTCCCTCCTGGGTGATCCTGGGCGTGGCGTTACAGCCTCGTCTCTGTCTTCACTCTCACGTGGTGTCCTCCCGCATGCGTGTTTGAGTCTAAATGACCCCTTTTCATAAGGACACCAGACACCAGAGATTAGTGACTCTGGGGAATGTCTTCATCTTAACTAATCACATTTCAGTGATTCTGTTTCCAAGCAATGTCCCATTTTTAGGTCTTGGGAGTTGGGAGGGTGTATGTTGGCAATAGCAGCTATGAGCTGTTATGTAGGCATGGGCGGCTTTTGGGAGCTGAGGCTCACACTTGACGCACTCAGTGCAGCCTAAGCAGTAGGGTTATTTGACTTTTCCTCTGGCTGAAGAGGGTCAGGTGGAAGGAGGAAGCGCAAAGGCGATGGCCACTCTGAAGGGAGCAGAATCGTCTTAGTGAGCGTGTTAGGACAACTGGCCAGTCATTCAGGAAAAGTGCTGGTTGCTTTGCTCAGCCAACTGGATCAAAACTCACAGCCAGAAAAAAAACAAAACCAAACAAAGCAAAACAGGAAACAAACACCCAAACAAAACACACACACATGCACGCACACACACGCACACACATGCATTCACACACACACACGCACACATATGCTTGCACACACACACGTACACACGCACACATATGCTTGCACACACACACATACACACGCACACATATGCTTGCACACACATGTCATCCATACATTGTAGTGGGAGCTGCGGGCCTGCTTTTCGTCCCGCCCGGCTCCCACACGGCTAGTTTTACACCAGAAATAACTACACGGAAACTGTATTCTTTTAAACACTGCTTAGCCCATTAACTCTAGCCCTTACAGGTTAATTCTCATATCCCGATCAACCCATCTCTAATAATCTGTAGCATCAGTCTTACCGGGAAAGATTCAGCATGTCTGACCTGGCGGCTTGCTTCATCGTGTCTGCCTGGGAGAGGGGAGCATGGCCTCCGAGCTCACTTCCTCTTCCTCCCAGCATTCTGTTCTGTTTACTCCTCCCACCTATGTTTTAACCTATGAGGGCCAAGCAGTTTCTTTATTATAATTCACCAATGACCTTTCTCCATCAATACATGCATACACACATGTGGCATACATACACGCACACACACATACATGCATGCACACATGCACACACACCCACACACCACAGTAAAAGCACTGTAAGGAAACAGGATAGTCATCCTGTGCTAATGAGTTAGGAGGAATATGACCACATGAAAACAGATGTCAATAAAATTAACCCCATAGAAGAAAATTTTTTATAGTCAAAAGATACGAAAACTAAAAAATAATCAATTAATAAAGAAACCTGTGAGGCGAAGGACAGACTATGAAAGATGTTTGCGGAACGCGTAACTGGCAGGGGGCTGATTGGCTTTATAGTGTGTCAATTAGATGAGATAAAATCCCCAAGAAAAACATGCAAACAGCAGCAAAAGACATACATCAATATATTTCCAATTACACCCCTAGAAATACAAATGATACCCAGCCTTGTCTTATTGGCAAAGATGGATGTGCTGTTCATTTGTGGAGACAGCGGCTGTGCTTGCCTCTGGAGAGAGACTGTAAACTGTCGCGATGCCTTATAACTCAGAAATGTTCCAAAGCAGAACACGCAGGCCCTTTATAATTCTAAGGATCTCCTAAGAGCCTACCCTGAGAAAGCTGAAGAGGCTCATTGCAGTGTTGCTACCGAACAAAAAGGCGGCTCGCTAGTCTACCCACCAGGCGGAGCAGTGTTTTGCGTCCACATCCAGGAAGTGGGCCTGGGATGGTGGGTGAGACATGAACGAGAAGAGAAGGACAGCGAAGAGATGGGAAGAACGCCAGGGACCAGGTACGGAGTCGGAAGGAAAGAAATGATACAGGGAAAGGCGGGGCAGCCCGTGGATCCCTGGTGGGGGCGGGGACGGGAGTCAGAAGCTTGGTTTAAATGGTCAGCAAGGTGTCCCCTGGTGAAGGCAGACTGGCCGTCCTACCCACAGGAAATGACCACAGGTCTTTGGGGCACTTGCTAAGTAAGATCCAGTTGGAGGGTTGGTGAGGTTGCAACTCCTTGACGGGGAAGGAGGTCTGTTCTGTCACTGCTGGTGTCCCCTAAGGCTGTGGCCAGGTGCCGTGTTAGGAGCATGTCTACTGTCTAAGACTAAGCTGTTCTGGAAGCCAGAGAGGCTGGAGACAGCCAGGGGCGAGAGTTGCAGGGCGCGTGGAGGGACGGGCGCAGATGCTGAGCAGTTATGAGGGTGAGAGGCTTAGTTAGGGGTGCACGGCTATAGGGGTAAGTAACCTCACCCTGTCCCCCAAGGCCAACTGCAGAGACTGACAGCCTGCATCTAGAGCTTTCTCTCATATGTAGACTCTACATGGTCACATGTATGTGTCATAGAAAATTAGAGGTGCATGAGGGAGCAAGGGAGGATGGGAGGAAACAGGAGATGGCGATGGGCAGGAAGGACATGTGCTTCATTTTCCCTGACATGCAGAAGAGAGTGTGTCTGTGCACACACATGTACTTATGTGCACGTATTCCAGCAGAAGGTGGGGGCTACATGAGGGGGCAGAGGCATCAGTGAGAGGAGGAGGAAGGGAGCAAGGGATGGCAATGAGGAGGGAATATGAGAAAATGTGTGTGTGTGTGCATGCATGCATGTGTGCAAATGTCATTGTGAGGGACCAGAGAGATGGCTCAGCACCCACATGGTGGCTCACAACAGCCTATAACTCCAGTTGTGGGAATTTGCTGCTTTCCTCTGGCCTCTGCTGGCAATGGCATACTTGGTACACATGCATATACATAAAATTAAAAAATACTTTAAAAATTTATCGAAAGTGCCATAATAAACTCATTATCTTATAAGCTGACTAATAAAAACATGTCACCTCTATTTCATTCTGAAAACTAAAACTAAAAATAGCTCGTCAGTGTGTTAATAAAACTCTGCTGCACATGCAATGTTTTGAAGCAATTAACTGAGGGCATGGGTTCTGTCTGTGTGGAGAAAAGAGCATAGCATGCCCCTATGTGCATGGGTTCTGTCTGTGTGGAGAAAAGAGCATAGCATGCCACTGTGTGCATGGGTTCTGTCTGTGGAGGAATGAGCATAGGGGGCCCTGGGGTTTTCATTACGTATTCGTGTGTGCTATTAGAACAGGGTGTCATGTGAAAGTATGACTTTTGTATAAAAATGTCAGAGTTAAAAGTAAAAGGATGGAAATAAAGCAGTTGACCTGCTCACCAGCACGGGGTTTGCTTTGGGGCATCTCACACGCCCTTTCGTGCTTAGTTGAGCACAGTGATTAGGAAAGCTGGGAGCTTCAGATGGAGACAAATGAAGAGGGACCATCCTGGTGAGAGTGGGGTTCTTTGCTGGAGAGGGAAGGACCCCTGTGACTTTGAATGTGCTCTTTTTGGCCTGTGACCCCACGTGTTCCTGTGACTTTGAATGTGATCTTTTGACCTGTGACCCCATGTGTTCACTCCCAGGAGGTGCTAAGCAGGACACACCTGTAGCCGGACCAGCACGTAGCTCAGGGACTCAGCTAGTTCCTGAGGTTCAAGGACAGGGATTTGACAGAGGGAAGAGATGCAGTTGAATATAAACCCTGGATGGCTCCTTGGGGGGGGGGGGACAAGCAGCTCGTCCCTGAGGCACAGAGGAACTCCTGAGGAATGCCAGAGATTGTTTCCAAGAGAAGTGGGGACCAGAGCAGGATGCTCAGATGTTAGCTGCTCACAGGACTCCCTCCTCAGACCCAGGAGTCTCTCTCCTCCCTGTCCAGTCTTCTACCTCATGACCATGACTGCCAGTGAAAGCCTGCACCTCGCATCCTGCAAGGACTCCGAAGACTGAGAACTGGCTACTCCTAGCATTGGGACAATGGCTTCGGGCCCTGACAGTTGTTCCCAGAGCTGACTTGGGTTAGGACAGTAGTCCAGGGGCTTCATAACTTGGAGTGCCTGGGCTGGGAGGAAGAATCCCTGATGAGAGGAAGAAAGAGAAATGGCTAATATTAGTGCTTTAGCTAATATCTTAGCCATGTAGTTGGGTCTGTTCCCAGGATGGATGTTCCCGATGATAGAGGAGATTCTGAATAGGTACACACATCCCAAAAGAAGCCAGCTGCCTTGCACGACACTTGCAAACACTTCTTTTTATCAAGCAGATGATGCAGGTAGAATGAGCTTATCTTCGAGTCCTGGTACCACTGGGTGGAAACCGCAACTATTGTTTTGTATGCAGTCCAGATAAGGCTGCAGGAGCTTGGAAATGGGATAGGGATGCTGGTCTCTCACTAATGGTTCCAGACAGTTACCCATTTGAGTTTTCCCCTTTGGCTTACAACTCTGGCTTTCTCACTCACTCTTTGGAAGTGCTTCTTGCCATTCTCAATGCAAAATCCCCTCTTCTATATTTGTTGCTTCTTGTTGGAGGATGTAGGCTTTGCCTACCCTCTTACCAGTCTGATGCGATAGTGCATGATCTTTAATGCATTGACAGTGAATTTCCTCTTGGGGAGGGGACTGTCTCATGAAACCCAGGCAGTCCTTATCCTTCTGCCTCCTCCTTGCAAGTCTTATGATTGCATGCATGTGTTGACGTACCAAAGAGGTCCATAATAGCCCAGAGTGGTGTATAACAAAGGTTAATTTATTTGGGGATAAACTCACAGTAAGGGTAGCAACCTGCAGTCTTCTGTGTGTGCTGGGAACTGGAACTGAATCCAACAGCCAAGAGGGCCATACCTGCTTTTTGTCTTCATTTATAGTACATTAAACCATGTCCAAAGTGCCGCTATCTTAAAGGCTGTTGGCTAAAGGAGTTCCCACAGCACCTCCCCCTTTTGTCTAAATAAGAGAATTCTAAGCCTCTTACAAAACTATATACAATAAAAACAAATATCAAGTCTTGTCCAGGGGAAAAAAGTGGAAAAAACATAAAATAAAAATTAGAATTACAACCAGCATGAACAACATCAAACAAAAAACATATGCTAAATGTTTCAGTAGTGATCCTATCCTAAGGAATCTAAGTCTTGTATTAAAAATGGCTTGGCTAAGTCATAAGAGGAAAGTAATTCTGACTATCTGGTCTTCAACCCCATCAAAGACCTGAGAAGGGAAATAGTATTACCTGAGTAAACAGGAAGTGCAATCAGGCAACTTCCAAAAGGTGCAGTAGATGACAGAGACAACTGGCTACCTGGCAATCACCCAAAGTCTCATTTGCAAAGTTGGGGAAACCAACTTTGGCTAAAGCCTAGAGTATCTGACAGACCATTTTCGAGGCAGGGAAATTTGTAAAACCATCTTATGCTGTCTAGGCAAGGTTTGGCAGTCTTTTTGCTTGTATCCTGCTTGTCCAGTCTGGACACTGTTCATTTTGTCAGTAGTTGAGCTGTACAGTCTTTTCATCTGCATTTATAGTATATGAGACTATGCCCAAAGTGGCTGGTATCTTAATGGCTATTGGCTGAAGGAGTTCCCACAACACCCATGCATCACCATACCTGGCTGACAGTCTCTCTCTCTCTCTCTCTCTCTCTCTCTCTCTCTCTCTCTCTCTCT
>JABTXL010005929.1:27312113-27368635 GCA_025134845.1 Neodon shergylaensis
CTCTCTCTCTCTCTCTCTCTCTCTCTCTCTCTCTCTCTCTCTCTCTCCACGTGGTGGTCAGAGGACAGCCTTAGGAGTCATTCCTCAAGTACCACACACCTTTCTTTTGAGATAGGGTCTCTCGCTGGCTTGGAACTCACCAAGGAGCCTGGACTGGCTGGTTAGGAAGCCCCAGGGATCCTCCCATTTCTATTTCCCCAGCACTGATACTACAAGTGTGCACCACTCTGCCTGACTTTTTAAAAACATGTCCTGGGAATTGAACTCCCATTTTTCTTCATGTAATGCAGACTGAGCCATCTCCAAACCCTTGCAGCATTACAGCTTTTGTGATTACATTTGTCATCTCACTTCGGGGGTTTTTAATCACAGATCTTTGATGGATAAAGTTGGTGGACCAAGGGCCCAATTGTTGAAAAGTTTCTTTGTTCTATTGTGACATATAGTTCTTCTAGGTGATGGATTGTTCCCTGGACCTTGTCCCTAAAATGAGGGGTGTCCCTTTGGCCCGTCTTCTTTTAGGTATAAAATGCATGAGCAAGACACAGGGACCTTTCAGTCTTGGGGTTAGTTGGCAGACAGGTGTGTCTGTTTCTTCCCTTTTTCCTCTTGCGGGGGTAATTTCAGAGCTCATGTGGCTCATGGCTCTTCTTATCATAGGTTCCTCCAGGAGGGCTCCCAGCTAATAAGGAGGATAACCACTTTTGCTAAGATCCAAACATCTAAAGATGTTTAGACCATCTGCCATTTCACCGGTGATTGGGAACTCCGAGTGCTTGAGATGAGCCAGTATTTAAAATGCAGCCTCTCCCTTTTAATTGTCAACTTCATTTCAGATTCCAAGCTAGCATTTTTTTAAATTTCACTTCATTTGAGAATTCTGAGGCCAAGCTGAGCAGATATCACATCAGATATAGGGTCTGAGGTCCCGGAAAATCAGATGACTCTAAGCGATACCACTAACGAGCAAGGGGTCAAGACTGTGGTGTGAGGGTCCCGGGTAGCAATCTCACCATTAATTCCCAGCACAGGCTGGTCTGTGATCTTGATCTCTGATGGCTGTAGGATCAGGAATGTGGGTACAGGAGTCAGTGAAGAACCTGATTATTCACTAATAAGATCTGTCCGTCCATAAAGATGTCTGTCTGGAATCCAGACTTTCTGGCATGGTTTAATCAATGCATGGGACAACTATTTTATAATATCTACATATATGATAAATTATTCTCTGCTATGATTCTTTATGATGTCATCACAAACTACTCAATGTCCTAAGAATCACCAGTTCTCTTAACACCTCTTCTCCTTCTCCTTCTGCCTCTTTATCTTTCCCTTCTTTCTCCTTCTCCTTTTCCTTCCTCTGCCTCCTTCTTTACACGATGAACCTGACAATGACCTGAGTGTCTTTGGCATCTGCATGCATGCCCACACAGTAGAACCCACTGAAAGAGGGAAATGAAAATAAAGACCCTGTATAGCTCACCCATTTCTTCATATTTGGAAAACCCATGGCGGCTCTCCACCAACAGGGCTGACTGAGCTCTCAGGGGTCACAGAGTGACTCTCAGACCCCAGAAGCTCAATGTCACAGATTCGTCACCAATGACCCATACAGCTGAACCCCTAAGAGATTCCTTAACTAATTAATTAGTCATTTTAGAAAGTAGAAGACATTGCACTACAACCTACTAGATACTATCTCAATAAGAGTCCTTTTCTTTCCAGTGTAGGATGGTGTGTTTCTAATTAAAGTTAATCAATGCATGATATAATTATTTTGAAATATCCATACATATGGTAAATCATCCACTACTGCGATTCTGTGTTGCCATTATGAACTATTCAGCATACAAAAATGCCCCCCCCTCTTTCATTCCATTTCATTTTCCTACTCTACATGAACTTGATAGTGATCAAAGCCCATTGATATCCACAGGTGATTAGCCCTGGTCCTCTTGAGGGTACCAAAGTCTATATATGCACAAGCCCTTCTATAAATTGGTAGAGTATTTTCACATAAGTGGTGCATTTATTCCTGCATACTTATATTATAGATTACTTATAATAGCTAATGCAAGGTAAATCTTGTGTAAACAGTTATATGGTATTGCTTAGGGAATGACAAAAGCTCTGTGTATGTTCAGCTCTGATCCATTTCTATTTTCCATCCGTGGTTGCTTGAACTGCCAAATGTGGACATGGTGACCTAGGCAGACTGCTTTGCTCGGTGTTTAGCCTGGAAAAGCTCAGGAATGGCCTTCTTCATAAGACCTCTATGGACTGCCCGTTTGCACGGAAGTGAACGAGAGTCGTGTGGGGTGAGGCATCTGTCGTTAGTTGTTGTCTGTAGTCATAAGACCTCTTTGGAATGCCCGTTTGCACGGAAGTGAATGAGTCCCGTGTGGGGTGAGGTGCCTGTCGTTAGTAGTTGTCTGTAGTCAACTCGTCAAGTTAGGGATGTGAGCGAAACTTCACAGAGCAGTTACTTTTTCAAATAGGAGAATGGACGCAAGCAGAAATCAACCAAGGTGATGAATCCCTGGATGTGATTTACTTTTCAATTGCAGCCAAGGAAGCTTAAGGTGGCACTTTTAAGGAGGACGATAGAGATGGGGGATTGTGTGTGTGGGACCAACAGTGCAGGTTTGCCAGACTAGAGAGCTCCTGTGGAGGGGGGCACTGGCTAGCTATGGATCAGAAAGCAGTTCCCTGAGACTCTCAGGCTCCTCTGGGTATATCACAGACCTTTGAGGGTGTCTACAAGGGCTTTGTTTACTGGCTTGAAGAGAGAGATGTCCCCCACCATGGGGACTGTGATGGAGGAGAGAGATGTCCCCACCAGTGGCTGTGATGGCCCCAAATCACACTTTAGTCTTTGTGTTAAGATGATGCAAGGCTAATGTGGGTGGTGAGTTTGGTGTGTCCTAAAGCTTGCTTTCTGAAGCCTGCGTGGCCCCTGGGAGCTCCTGGGGGAGGTGGGAAGTGTGGATATGCAGGGATGGAGCATCACAGAAAATGACTTCTGATACACTCCCTCAGGCGTCCTGTTCTGCTCTGATTCATCATTTAGCCTCTGGCTTGGACAAGCCCCAGGAACAGTGTGAGCCTCCTGCTCGGTGGTGGTTAGTCTCTGCTTCAACTTTGCTCAGGTTTTTTGGCATAAGTTGAACCCCAATAATGCCAACAGGATGTAGTGGGACATAGCTGGAAGCCACTTGGCAGGGGTAGAATTGGTGTAGTAACCAGCACAAATATTAAAGCAGTGGTTCTCAACCTGTGGGTCATGACTCCTTTGGGGGTCAAACAACCCTTTCACAGGGATTAACTAAGACATCAGAAAACACAGATATTTGCATTATGATTCAAAACAGTAACAAAATTACAGTTATGAAATAGCAACAAAAATTTTATAGTTGGAGGTCACCACATCATGAGGGACTGTATTAAAGGATCTCATCATTAAGAAGGTTGAGAAGCACTGAATTAAAGCATCATGGACCCCAGTGCCCCATCAGTTAAGCAGTGGTGGATTCATTCATTCATTCCTTCCTTCATTCATTCATTCTATGTGCTTCAGCTATGGTCTTCTTCTCTGGGTGACATACCTTCATTGGTATTCTTGATAGTATAATTAGAAACATTTCTCTAACTTCAGCTTATTGATTATAGGAAGGTCCTGACGTTGGTGGACACCAGCACACTCTGAGAAGTCACTTGGGTTTGCTGCGGTTGGATTTGATAATGGTTAGAAAGCATTGGGTGATTCCCATAGTCAATCTCACACTGTATTTCAACTGGCTCTCCGCTTCTGAACAATAAATACACTTTCCCTCTTAGAGTGGTTTCAAAGAGCAACATTAACTGTGTGAGCCATGTTTACTCTTGTTGGCTGAATGCAGACTAAGCCATCAGTGTAACCTCTGGCTCTTCATGCTCCTCAGAACCACAGCTACAGTTTCAAGAATAGCACTCATCCCAAGCCCAGGTGGTCAGAAGATTCTGGAAAATGATGGACGTATGAGGACCAATCTGAGTAGTGTGCGGGTTGGACACTGCAATCCTCTGGTCCTGACATGACCTTGGTCCAGTGCTCAACAGCTTCTCCTGAGTAAATTTAGACTCTCTCCATTCAGTGGATCAAGAAGATGGGAAAACACTTAAAATTATCTTTCAAAGAGATGAATCATAGTTCCGATCCTCAGGAGACTGGAGTGTCTAAAACACTCCAAGGATGCTTGAACCACACGTAATACTAAATCTTATATTATTTTATTTAGTTTATAATTATGCAAGTAAGAGCTTAATAACAATGACCAGTAATAAAATGTAGCAAATAAGACAGCATTCTGTTAGAATTGTTACCTCAGCTACACTTGAGCTTTGGGCCACTGTTAACAAGTGCACACAGCACAGTAGGAGGTCTGATAACTGAGATGGCTTTGGGACTGACAGGCAAAGGATCATTCAGATTCCTAAAAGAGAGAGATCAGATCATACCTCTACAAATGCCATCTAATTAAAAACTTAGGGGTTAATTTTTTAAACATTTTTTTGAATTGTTGAGTGTTTGAGTTTCACTGGACCACGGGAGGAAAAACCACGGGTAAGTAGATCTCCTGTAGAGCAGTGGCAGTTTAATATTCTCTAAAAAGCAGAGGTTTCCTACTGAGATCCAAAAATTGCTGAGGGAAAACTCCACTGATTTTACTAAATTCTAAAGTCACTTGCCTCAAATAACCGGCTACCTAGTTAAAGTTAGAGCAGAAGGGTTGGGTCAGGAAGGTAAGGCTCACTCTTAAACAGATACTAGGAGTGGTGACATTTTGTACAAGTCTTCCTTTGGGCTGTAAACAGTCACCAAGAGCTGTGTAGGCAAGCTCTTACGCAGCCTCGTTAATGACCTGAGACACCATTATCCTTCATCTTTGCTCTTAGCGTTAAAGAAAAGTGGGACCATTGTTGGCTTAAGCTCTGTTTTAGCATCAGGAGATGAACCAATCACAAAGCCCCATTTGAACCCATCAGGTGACCTAATAAAGGTTGCATGAGGGCTGGAGCGGTGACTCAACAGTAAGAGAGCTTGCTGAGGACCGGGATTCAGTTCCCAGCACCCATATGGCGGCTCACAAGTGTCTGTAACTCCTGTCCCAGGGTACCTCTTCTGGCCTCTGTGGGCACTGTACACATATGGCATGCACACATTCATGAAGGCATACATACACTCACATATAAATAAAGTATTTAAATGTCTTCTAGGACAGGCTCCAAAGCTACAGAGAAACCCTGTCTCAAAAAAACAAAAAAAAGTGTTTAAATATCACATTTTCTTTCAGAGATCATACTTTCTTGTCACCTTCAGACAAAATGATATTTTAGGAGTGCTGTTCCCAAAGGCTCATTTGGTGATTTTTTTGGTTCCTGGTACCAATACATACTGGGAGGCTATTGCTGTAGGAATTCCTACCACCAGTAGCCTTTAAGTTACCTGCCCACTTGGGCGTGGGCTCTTATACTATAAATGCCCGATGTAAAGTGCACATCCGCTCTCTTTTCTGGCTGCTGGATTCAGTTGCTGTTCCCTGTTTGAGCAGAGGATTGTGATCTGTGAGTCTACCCCTACACAAATAACCCTCTATTATACTCAATTCTGAGCTAGTGCGGGATTTAAGCGTCCTTCTTCATCTGGTGCCCATGTGGATCTAGACTCCACACCCACTGGATAGATTAGCTTAAAGACCTAGGTCCACTGCCCAGAAAGACTCCCACCTCTGCCCACTTGGCTTGCTTTTACCTAAGTGGTGTTTTGTGGAACTTCTGTGCAACGACTTGGAAATTTCCCAAGCGCATGCACGCCCCCCCCACCCCACTGCTTCATTTCCTGCTGCATGGTGACTTGCACAGCTTCCAGTTTGTGCTCTCGGCCTGTGAGTTCTTGGCTTTTTTTGGTATGGAATTGATTTAATTGCTTTTAATTTGTCAAGCAAAGCATATTTCCCAGTATTTAACCAGCACCAAGGCGGGGAAACCTAGGCGGCTCAGGACTGTTCGTGGCACCAGGTTGCACAGCCGTTAGTCACAGCTCTGCAACCATGACACCTACTGGACAATAAAGATTATTACACCTAAAACAATTTATTGGACCTCATACCAGGTAAATATTTTCTTAATTAATAAATCAATAACCTTGAAAGTTATATAATGGCAGATACTATTTCCATGGAAAATTTTAGTAACCTTTTTGCTAATACTATGGATTGTATTCTGCAAGACTTATATGGTTATTGTGATACATCCATTTATTGGATATTGGGACTCATTTTTTTCTTCATATTATATCCTTAAAAATGGTTTGATAACAGAGCTAAGAATGAGGCACTTTTAGAAATGATACAGTCTTTACAGACTAATAATGAACAGCTAGCTGACAGGATTAATACCATTGAAAATCAAAAGTTACCTGAAAAAATAATACTATTGAAAAGGGTGACATTAATTTGACAGACAAAAATAAATCCATGTCAAAGGGTACTGAGAAATTAACTGAAAGAATTTATACTGTTGAATTTGATAATCAAAATCTGTTAAAAAATTATGATAGGTTAGCAGATAGAGTATCTCTCCAGGAAGGAAATCTGCACGCTATCCAAATAATGTCCAAGAATAAGATATTATCTTTAAAGAAAAAACTTCAGACCTTGGATTCACATGTGCAGAATGAGGACCAGAGACCAGGCTTCTAGCATTAAGGCAATGTCACATGACTGGCTTCAGTTAGTTTAGCAGTCCTGGCCTCAACTGATATTTTAGGGAAGATGCTAAAACTTTAGAACAATAGGGAAAAACAAAAGGACTTGAGACTTCCCAAGATCAAATTCTTGATGAGGGCACTTATGCTGACCCAAAGGCTCAAGTTCTTTATGATGAACAAATCTTGTCCCTATGCAATATTAGGGACAACAAAGCAGCCTTAAATGCTTGGGACAGGATTCAAGAACTAAGAAAAAAAATTGAATCTTATACCAGGGTTAAATGGGGTTAGAGAGAACCCTTTAGTGACTTTTTATAATGATTAACTGAGGCTGAACAAATAGGAGTAACCGACCCATATGCTAGACAAGTACTTATTGAATCTCTGGCTTTTGAAAACGCCAACTTAGAATGCAAAAAGATACTTGGGCCTTAAGGGTTAGATTAGCACCTATGGATGAATGGATCGTACATACAATGAACATTGAGACATTTGACTATAATAATGAATCTTGGGTAGGAGAAGCAATTTTCAAAGGAATGAGAAGACATCAAAATGCCAAATGTTTTAATTGTGGTAGAATAGGACATCTGAGAAGGGAATGTAGACAAGGGATTCCTAGGAATAATATCTCCTCTGGGAATGGCAAGAATAGGAGGACTCGGCCTTCATTTATGTGTAGAAGATGTGGCAAAGGCCAACATTGGACCAATGAATATAGATCAACAAAAGACAGACAAGGCAACCCTATACCATTGGGAAACTCTTTGGGAGGCCTCTTGCAGGCCCCCAAATCAAAAATGGTCCAGTCATTCCCAGTCACTGTGGAGGATATGTCTGACCAGGAAAATTAAAAAATCTAGAGCCTTCTGTAAAAAAAAACACAAACAACATATTGTTCTAGATGATGGAATAAACATGAAGAATAAATAAAAAATTCCAATAGGAAATAGGAAATGTATATTCTGAAAGACTTCTATAAATGATCAAAGACCAAAGCTAAGAGTGCGTATAAATGGCATTGTAATTGTGGGTTTGATTGGCAAGGGTACAGATGTGAGTATCATTACTCCAGAATCTTGGCATCCAAATTGGCCTCTTTAAGAGGCAGATGTTCAATTACTAGAAATTAGAACCATATCTCAAGTGAAACAAAGCACAAGATGGGTTAAATGCATAGGGACAGAAGGACAGAAAGGAAGACTAAGGCTGTATGTGGCTAGTATTGCAGTGAATTTATGGGGTCATGATCTGCTGCAGCAATGGAATACCCAGATTAACATTCCTGCAGTCTCAGAAACTCATAATTTTGGGAAGGATAAAGTACTATACACAAAGGTCACCAGCCATTAAGGCTATACAAAAACACAAAGCAACTAGCAAACCTTTAGAGGTACCAACAGCCCTACTTTTAAAATGGTTAACTGAGAAACCAATATGGGTTAAACAGTGGCCATTATCAGAAGACACTGTAGGCTTTAGAACAACTGGTACAGGAGCAGAAGCTCACCATATTGAAGAATCAACCAGCCCTTGGAATTCTTCTGTATTTGTTGTTAAAAAGAAATCTGGTAAATGGAGAATGGTGACAGATCTAAGAGCTGTCAACAAGGTAATTCAACCTATGGGCCCTCTACAATCTGGAATTCCTCTGCCTTCTCTATTACCAAAATGTCGGCCTATTATAGTTATTGATTTAAAAGATTGTTTCTTCACTATACTTTTACAAGAAAAGGACAGAGAAAAATTTGCCTTCACAGTGCCTACTTATACTAATTCTCAACATACTAGGAGATACCAATGGACCGTCCTTCCACAGAGAATGCTCAATAGCCTCACTCTATGCCAATACTTTGTAAGTCAGCCATTGGAAATAATACATAAAAAAATTTCCTAAATCTGTAATTTACCATTACATGGATGACATTTTGCTATCTGATTCAAATATGGATACCTTAGAAAGAATGTTTGAAGAGGTAAAAAAAAGTTTTGCCAAAATGGGGATTACAAATTGCTCCTGAAAAAATAAGAGAGGAGATTCTGTCAATTACCTAGGTTATAAAATAGGTTTACAGAAAATTAGAACACAAAAAACACAAATTAGGAGATACCGATTGTGGACTCTGAATGACTTTCAAAGATTGTTAGGAAACATTTGCAGTCTACAACCAGCTGTTGGGATAACACCTGATCTAATAGTTCATTTAAATAAAACCTTAGATGGTGACAAAGACTTAAATAGTACCAGAGAATTAACAGCCGAAGCAGAAAAGGAATTGATTGTTGTTGAAGAAAAATTACAGGAGGCACATGTGGATAGGGTGAATCCAAATCTTAATTGCATTCTAGTCATATTGATTCCCAGAATTTCCCCTACAGGAATTTTAATGCAAAGGGAAGATATTATCTTAGAATGGATCTTTTTTAGGACACAAAATAAGTAAAAAAAATTAAAACCTTATGTGGAAAAAAATCTCTGAATTAATTATAAAACAAAAATTGAGATTTTGTCAACTAGTAGTACAGACCCAGCAGAGATTATAGTGCCTTTTACTTCTGGTGAAATTAAAAAATTATGGGCAGACAATGAACCTTGGCAAAGAGCTTGTGCTAATTTTTAAAGGAGAGATTAATAGCAATTATTTCAAAAGTAATAGAATTAATCTTATAAAGAGAACTACTTGGATTATTTCCCACATTGTACATGATGCACCAATAACTGGAGCCCATATATTCTATACTGATGCAAATAAATCAGGGAAGGCAGGTTACAAATCAGAAGATTTAAGTAAGTTGGAACAAAGCCCTTATAATTCTGTCCAAAAGGCAGAATTATATGCTATTCTCATGATGCTAAGGGATTTTTAAAGAACCTGTTAATATAGTTACTGATTCACAATATGCAGAGAGAGTTGTTTTGCATATTGAAACCACTGAATTTATATCAGATGATACAGAATTGACTTCATTATTCATACAGTTTTAAGACATTATCAGGAATAGGCTTTGTCCTATATACATAACACACATCCAATCCCATATGGCTCTTCCAGGATCTTTAGCACAAGGTAATGCAGAAATTGATCAATTACTGATTGGAAGTATGTTGAAGGCCTCAGAATTTTATAAGAACCATCATGTCAATAGCAAAGGTTTAAAGAAAGAGTTTTCTATTACATGGCAACAAGCTAAGGAGATTATAAAGATATGTCCTACTTGCTCTTTATATAACCAACACCACTACCTGCAGGACCTAAAGCAAAGGGCACTCAAAGGAATAAAATCTGATGGATGGATGTGTTCTACTTTACAGAATTTGGAAAATTAAAATATGTTCACCACACCATTGACACTTATTCAGGTTTTTAGTGGGCAACTGTTTTAAGCTCAGAAAAGCCTGATTCAGTAATCACACATTTATTAGAAGTTATGGCCATCATGGCTATACCTGCACAAATAAAGACAGACAATGGTCCATCATATGTGTCTAAGAAAATGAAATAGTTTTTTGCTTACTATAATATAAAGCAGATTACAGGTGTACCACACAATCCTACAGGTCAGGCAGTTATAGAAAGGTCAAATCGTACTATAAAGGATATGCTGAACAAACAGAAAGGGGTGAAAAATACCCCCAGAAATAGATTGCATAATGCTTTATTAACCTTCAATTTTCTTCATGCTAATGAGAAAGGAACAACAGCAGCAGAGAAACATTGGATAATAGAAAAAAAAACTTCTGAATTAAATCAGCTGGTGTATTTCAAGGATGTGTTGACTTCACAATGGAAGCCAGGAGAGGTGCTACGTTGGGGAAAGGTTTTGCTCTTGTTTCCACAGAAGAAGAAAAACTGTGGATACCATCAAAATGAATAATGATTCACTTTGAAAAAAGAGAAACCTCTTGAGAAAGAGAAATGATGCCTCATCCACAACAGTGACAACCATACAGGTGGTAAGGAAAGCATATAGGGTTGGGGCAGGGCTCTTTACAGGAAAATACACATCTTCAAAAATTCAAGAGACCCTGGATGTTTGGATGCTGACAGAAGGAAAAATAACTATTCAATAAGGAATATTAAGGAAAAGGAATATGACTTGTAAGGGCAGGTGATAACACACACACACATCTGGCTTTGGAGTTTGACAACAGCTCTGTCCTCTAAATCCAAGCATGTTGTTAAAATAAAAATTCAGTGTTTCTGTCTCATGTCAGGAGCCATCTGGTATGGGACAGAAAGAAGAAAGAATTTAGAAAAAATTTTACTTTTCTTCATACCTATTTTTCTCTATCATACCTTTCATTGAATATATATGTC
Source organism: Neodon shergylaensis (assembly GCA_025134845.1). Lineage (NCBI taxonomy): Eukaryota > Metazoa > Chordata > Mammalia > Rodentia > Cricetidae > Neodon > Neodon shergylaensis. The sequence goes on from JABTXL010005929.1 coordinate 27,323,181, forward strand.
TGTATATGTCTATATTAAAAATGTTTAAATTTTCCACAACGAACAATGAATTTTCCTGCAGTGAAATTCCAGGAAGAAGATTGGGTCCCACAACAACAACACCACCTGGTTGATATGATGTCATGATGCTGATAGCGCTAATATAAGACCTGTTTTGGGTACCAGCTGCTCAAGATGGTTTCAACTTGATTAGGTGAAATGGTGCACCTTCTTACAATGTTCTGGCCAGAACTCCAAATAGGAACCTCAGAAAAACCTTACTGAATACTCAGAGACTATTTGCAATTATACCAGACAGTAATCTTGGAACTTAACAATCATTTTACTTTCATAGGATCTCATAGAATGAACATCGCCCCCATGATAGCTGGAAGTAATCCTAGAAGACAGCGTCCCCTCTCCCAACAAAGTTTGTCCTAGAGTCAGGGACATTATTTAGGGGTTGATTATAGTTGGTGTAGGGTTGAGAGTTGTTGGGGAAATTATGTAGGCTCAGGGATCTCTTTGAAAAAAAAAAGAGGAAATTGGATGGGATAATAGGTAATTTACATTGGTATAAATTCTTGTATATCGATACAAGCTTAAATTATATTGAATATGTTCCTATTTTTGTCCATATGTTTGTATATCTAGGCAAAGTTATTTTGTCATATTGTATGCAGGCATGCTTCTACCTCTGTTTAAGACATTTGGTATATTGATACAATTTTAGGATATATTTATCATATTGTATGTAACATATATTTTTACCTCTGATCAAGATATTTATACATTGTTTACAATTTGAGGTCATTGTCCTCATTTGTTGCAGAGTTGCTTATTGTATAATATTCTAATATGAAATCTCAGCCTTTAAGTTATATAGGTATTAAGAATTATAGATCAATAGTCATTTATGTTTGTCATATTTATAGTTAGACTAATCAGGTACTTTAGATACATAGAGATTGTATTCTGCACAGATAATCTTCAACCACTTCAAAGAGCTGTAGATTATGACATTTAAATAACTTAGGGTTCTGTTGATGTGAGACACAATTGCTCCTGGCAGCACTGATCTAGTCCCAAGAGAATATTGAGCACCGAAGACACTCCACTTGGAGCTTGTTTTCTTTTTGGCAAAACTGGCCTTTGGGCAAGGAACTGTCCATGTATCAACCACTGACAAAATGCATGTTGTCCAGATAGGACAAGCAGGATACAAGGAAAAAGGCTGTCAAATCTTGCCAAGACAGGGTAAGACAGTTTTGAAAAATTTCCTGCCTCTGAAAGTAATCTGCCAGTTACTCTAGGCCTTAGTCAAAGTTGGTTGCTCCAACATTGCAAATGAGACTTTGGGTAATTGCCAGGTAGCCAGTTGTCTCTGTCATTTGTTGCACATTTTGGAAGTTGCTTGATTGCACTTCCTGTTTACCCAAGTAATATTATTTTCCTTCTCAGGTCTTTGATGGAGTTGAGACTAGATAGTTGTAATTACTTTCCTCTCATGACTTGGCCAAGTTATTTATAATACAAGACTTAAACTCCTTAGGATAGGATAATTATTAAAACATTTATCACATGTTTCTTTCTTGATATTGTTTATGCTGGTGTAATTCTAATTTTATACCTGATACTTGTTCTTATTGTATATAACTTCGTATTAGACTTAGAACTTTCTTATTTAAACAAAAGGGGAGGTATGTAGGAAGTCCTACCACCAGTAGCCTTTAAGTTACCTGTTCGCTTGGGCATGGCCTCTTATACTATATATGCCGATGTAAAGTGCATAGTTTTGGCCTCTTTATTGGCTACTCAGTTGCTCTTCCCCGTTTGAGCAGTAGATTGTAATCTGTGAGTCTACCCCTAAATATAACCCTCTATTATACTCAATTCTGAGCTAGTGTGGGATTTCTCTTATGCATCCTTCTTCAGGTTATTATGGGTGTTTACGATGGATGGGACATTATGGAGGATGGCTAGGTCATTGATGTGTGTCCTTGAGTGTAGAGAAGTGAGGTCCCTGCTTCTCTTCTTTACTTTGTGGTTTGTGCAGTAAGCAACTCTACTCTGCCACACTGAGCCACTCCACAACACCCAGGGCAACAAAGACAAGTGATCACCAACTCAAATCTCCAAATCTGTGACCCCAAACAAACCTTATATCTTCATAAATGGTTCACTCTGGATATTTCATCATCGTGACAGAAAGTTTACCAACTCAGTTTGCTACCCAAGCAATGCCCTGGATGGTTTTACCTGCTGCTTTGCTTTTTGAGACAGGGTCTCCTGTAGTCTAGAGTGGCCTTGAGCTTGCTATGTAGCCGAGGATGACTTTGAACTCCTGCTTCTCCTGCTTCCACCTCCTGAATTCCAGGATTGCTGGTATGTGTATCCTTACCCCACTTCCAGGTGCCTCTTTTACCAATGGAAAGCTCACACGCTCAAATACAGGGGGAATACAATATTCAAAGTATAAATATTGAAGGGAGCAATAGGGATTTTAGCATTCTTAGGACTGTCAGGTAGGATAAAGAGCCAATACGATGTAGTCAGAATGTGCTTGAGAGTTTACCAAGTTATAGGCACAGCTTCGTCTCGGCTGCAAACACCAGGCTGGCTGACTGGCTTGGTTTCACTAGTGTATGGGGAGCTGATGTCAAAGCTCAGAACCCCCAGTGACAATGAACACATGAAGGTCCCTTTACTATTATCCTGACTTGATCCATAAAGAACACACACAGTTTCTAAAGTACGTGGACTGAATGATGTCTCCCCCAAATCCATACATCAAAGCCCCGGCATTGATTGTTTGGGAACAGAGATTATGAGTAATTAAGGTTGAGCATGGTCCTCACGCAGTAGAGGGAGCTGGTCCAACAGGATTGATTTCTTTGTAGGAAGAGAAAGCCCATGGAAATCTCCATCTCTGCCTAGGCAGAGGCTATGTGAGGACATGGAGAGGAGGCGTTGTCCCCAAGCTAGGAATGGAGTTCTCACCAGGAACAAAATCAACTGTGCCTCGATCCGAGACTTCCAGTCTCCAGACTTTGGGGACATAAATGTTGTTGTTGACACCACCCAGTTGGTACTATTTTGTGATGGCAGCCCAAGTCAGCATGGCACACAGCATATAGAATAGCAAACATCACTGTGAAGGCGCTGCTTAGGAGAGAAATCTTGTAGGATAAGCTCCTAAAAAGCAATAGGAACTGAAACATTGTGAGGACACAGAGCATGGCAGCTCCAGACTGCTGCCCATGAATCTGATGCCAGGTTTGCTCTGAGGACAAGGAAGCTTACAGTGTCTACTGCCACTGAGGAAGCCAGCTGCTGCTGTCAGTGCTGTGACGTGAACCAGCAGGGAGGCCGGGATGGGCGTCAGAGTTTTCTAGGAAATGAAGGCTCAGTTCCCTTATATCGGGCAGCTCCATGAAGATGTTCCCTGTCGTATTTCCATTGCTTGCTTATATGACCACTGTTGGACTATTGTTTTCTATTCTTTGGATATCAAAACTGGGTGGATGGATGAGAGACTGGGGCTTCTGGCTGTCTCCTGCTCTTCTCATAGATACTAGAGGTGATCAACTTGGATTTCTCCAAGAATAGTTCCTAGATGGCCATGTGATGATAATGACGATGATTAGGAATGGTGGGGATGGACCGCAGGGGTCTCACACATCTGGACATGTGCTCTACTACTGAGCTATATAACCCAGTGCAGAAGGGAGCTAATATAGATCTCTCAGTTCAGTTCAGATGTGCCCTTGGCAGAGGTTGGCTCTTCTAAAAACCCTTTAGCTGTTGAAATCTGAGGGACCTGGTAGGAAGGCTTGCTCAGCATGGATTGTGTTGAATCTTGGCTTCTAAAAAGCAGTTATGACTTAGAGGTACAGGACTCTACATACCTGTCCAGAGAACTGGAGCAGGGAAATCCCAAGGTGAATCTTCAGAAGGGATGGGGAAATCCGATGATGGAAATGCTGGGCTAATCTGAGCATCACAAGTGAGTTAAGAAGGCAGCAGATCAGAACTACAGAGGAGACTTGCCATACTGATACAAGTACAATGACAGGGAAGCAGGAAGGGAAAAGACATTTCACAGCTAAAGCCAGGACAGGTATGTAGTCGGTTGAAGGCTGGCACTTGGTGACCATGAGGGGCAGAGCCAACGTAGGCTGTATGAACCATCAATTACTACTCAATTTAACTTCTAGGGGAAGCCAGGTATCATCCAGGATATTGCCTCCATCTCAAAGTATCGAGTCAGATGGTGGTCTTTACAAAGTATGAAACAATAATTTGGCAGGAAACCCTTCATCCGCCTTGACGGTAGAGAGGCCACAGCCGCCCCCTGGTACAATGTCTGCTGTGAGCGAAGCATCCTTTCCATTGAGTTCCTCCCCAAACATGAGGAAGCATAAGAAAAACACAGGAGGAATATTCTAACATTCTACCACACGCCAACCTGTACCCTGAGGAGAGCAACAGCCTGAGAGATGAACTTTAGAGGGGCTCCATAGATGATGGCGTAGAGGGGAGGGCGAGGGTTCCGTAGCCCATAAGAGAAGCTATTGAGGAAACTGGCAAAGCCCAAAGAAGTCACCCTGGGAAGATAGGGCAACCAACAGCAGAGAACCAGATGGTGTATTTTCCAACTAAGATCCCCAGTAGGGAAAACTGATTTTTCTTCAGGCAAGTCCAGATATATGTGATATTTAAGAGTTTGTCACAGTTCCTGTCATCTAAGATGCCGGGTCCTTGTGAGCATCCTACCTGCCACGTTTGGTTTCGCTGGTATCTTAGTTGGTGTTTCTATTGCTGTAATAAAACACTGTGGCCACAAGCAAAAGGGACGAGAGAGTTATTTCGTGTTACAACTCTCAGGTCACCACTCCACCACCAACGGAAGTCAGGGCAGGAACTCAAGGCAGAAACCGTAATGGAGGCCGTGGAGGAATGCGGCTTTCTGGCTTGCTCACAGGCCATCCTAGTGGGAGCATTTTCTCAGCTGAGACTCCTGATTTTAGAATGACTTTAGCTTGTGTCAAGTTGACATAAAACTAGCCAGCTCAGTTAGTGACTAGAAAGTTTGAATTACGTCATTGGATGCTGTGTTGGCAGTAGCTGCTTTGTAGATGAGAGATATTGCCACGGCATTAGCAGGGGATGACTTTCTGCACAGTTCCCATACTGGCCCGATTGGGGTGAAAGACCTGCAGCATGAATATGGAATTTGTTATTTTACTTTTTTGTTGTAGATTTATTTATTTATGTGTGTGAGTGTTTTGCCTGCATGTGTGTATACCAGGTGTGTACCTGCCTGGTGTCCTTGGAGAACAGAAGAGAACACTGGATCCCCTGGAATTTGAATTGTGGATGATTGTGGTTCTGAGCCACCATGCAGCTTCTGGGAACTGAACCTGGGTTCTCTGCAAGAGCAGCAAGTGCTCTTAATTGCTGAGCCACCTCTCAAGCCCCCGAGACATGTTCTTTACGTACAAGGTGGCGTGTGCCATTGATGAAAATGGCTGGAGGATCTTCAGCCTCTGACACACATTGGGATGCCGACAGAGATGGGCTGGACAAAGAGAGGCTCTCTAGGGGTGGGATGGAGTTGAGGAGTTTCAGTCTCCAAAGGAGGATTAATGCCAGGAGGAGAAGAACTGGGGAGACTGAAGTTGGGGGAGCAGTTCCTGAACAAAGAAACCGAAGCAAGTCAGAAAGGGAATGAGTCAGTGTAAAATCCATTAAAAGTAAAAGGCTCATGTTCTTTAATCTTTTCCTTTGAAAATGCAATATTAATAACAGCGCTGTTTACTGACGGAGCCCTGCTTCTGCATATGTGCTCAATCAGAGCTCTGCAAAAGGTCAGGGACCCTCTGCTTCCTGTTAGATTTCCACTCAGAGGCAAATGCAAATGATTCAGGCTCTCCAGGCTCAGGCAGGGCTCCTTCTCCAGCCGCACTGCCTGCTGGGTCTCAGCACTGATCCAGATCAAGCAGAGCCCCTCTGGAGCGGGGTGTTCTTGGAGAGGGAGGGGAGCTCCTGATTTTCCTGGGCACCCCACCCCTCCATGTGTGACCCTGTTCTGCACGGCATGGTCCTCCATATTACAGAATAGGAGAAAGATGGAAATGGCTTTGACACTTTTAAAAGGTCTGAAAACAAAAATGATAATGTGTCCATAAACAAACCTACATCAGGATGCAGCCCTGTTGTGGGACAGTGGTCTGTACCCTGTTACTTGTTTTAATAAAATGCTGATTGGCCAGTAGCCAAGCAGGAAGTAGAGGTGGAGCAACCCGAAGAGGAGAATTCTGGGAAGAGGAAAGGCTGAGTCTGCAGCCATCACCCAGACACAGAGGAAGCAAGATGAGAATGCCTCGCTGATAACAGGTACCAAGCCATGTGGCTGACACAGACAAAAATTATGGGTTAAGATGTAGAAATTAGTTAAGACACCTAAGAGCCCAACCAGTTAATAATGTAGACCTCTGTGTGTTTCGTTGGGACTGAAGTGCTGTGGGACTGGGTGGACAGAAACCTCTGTCAACACATCCCCATTGGTTTTCCCTCTTCCTGCCTGTGGCTGCTTCCATAGTTGATACTAAAGCTAGTGGCTGTGGTAGAAGCTGTCCCTAGTACTCATTTATGCTCTGGCCTGTTAGAGAGGAGGCTTCTTTAAAGCCCTGTTCTGAACTGCTGGTCCCTCAATGGTGGGACTGGGTCTTTCACACAGAGCCAGCCATTTGGAGATCTTCACTGGGGACCAAGCATGACTGAGCCTGACACCCACCCCCTGCTTAACCAGAAGAATGATCCTGTTAGGGATTGGGGGTGTAGCTTAGTTTGTATAGTGCCCACTTAGCATGCGCCAAGCCCTGGGCTTGATCCATGAAGTAGGTGCCGTGGTCTATGCCGTGTTTTCAGCAGGAAGATGATGAACTCAGAGCCACGTCCCTCTCTTCAGTGGTGTAGCCACTGACAAGTTGCTGGTGCTTCTCTAAGGAACTTCCCATCCATGCTCATGAAGGCGCTCCAATTAAACTCAGTGGGTCACACACTAAACAAGACTTGAAAGGAGGAGAGGGACTTGGTGGGAAAGAAGGGTGTCAGTGAGTGAATAACAGAGAAGAGGGGGTTAAGGGGGGGGCAAAAAGAGTGAGAACTCCTCAGGTAAATGTCTAAAACTGTGAAAGATAAAAGCACAAAGCAAACTTGAGGAAGGAATCAGGAGATTTGCTGTGTTAGCATATCATATGTGTGTGTTTAAAATAGCACATTATATATTATAAATACAATCTTCCTATGTTAGAAGTTGAGTCTTTAGAAGGCGGTGGAGGCTCTACTAGGTGTCCTGACTCACAGTCTCTGCTGTCGTTTGCTGCAGTGGGAGGGTTCAGTGGTGGCCTGCCTTCGACTTTAGCTTAGAAACTATGTCCAGACCCCCTCCCCACACCTTGTCTCCTGAGAGGCTCACTTGTTGGGACCTGGCTGCAAATCTGGGTGACATCAAGGACCTCCTAATGCATGCGAGTAAGTGGGATGAGGTCCTAGCTGCTCCCCCAACCCAGCTTCCTGGCCTTGCCAACCTTTGTGACAGTGAGGTCTTTATCAACCCAGATGGGGCCACCCTTTTGCTCTGCAGAACCTTGTGTGAAATTCCAAGACGGAGTGTTGGGGACAAGTTCGCTTTTTGCATTTCTGCTTCGAGCAATCTGTCATGTCAGATGGAGTCTGTGGAATGCACGGCCGCTCCCGCGTGGGAGAAAAGACAGAATGCGGTCAGACTTGCAGTACAACACTGCATGCTTTTCTCACCACTGCGGGGAGGTCGACAGCCACAAGAGAGAAGGCTTTGTTCTGGATCACAGTGAGAGGGTGCGGTGCATCGGAGACAGAGGCACAGCTAAGTCTGCAGCAGCAGAAGTGAGTGGCTGAGACACCCTGCACCTGGGCAGATCGAGGAAGCAGGGCCTGGCTCTCCCTCTCATGGTCAGTGACTCATTTCTTCCGGCCAAGGTTCCCCAAACTTCCCAAACAGAGCCACAAGCTGTAGACGCCAAGTTTTCAACAAACAAGCCCACCAGGGCCATACTTAAAACACAATGACCATGCACAACATGGTACCTCCAGAGGAAAACTAGGTGTTGCTTGACTCTGGGTGCACACTGCCAGTGAAGAGGAAACACCACAGACCTGAGATGCAGTTAAAGAGATCAGACCTTGTTTGTAAGAAATCATAGATTTTATCTCTTTTATCGAGCACCAATCACAGGCCAGATTGTAGTTCTTGCTGAAAATAGAAAACAAAAGGCAACTTTTATCCTAAAAATTATAGTCAGATGGTGCTGCCCACATGTGGTCTGTCACCCCTGTGGAAAAGCACACAGGGAGCTTCTGAGTCTGCCAAGGCCCCCAAAAGGCAACCCTAGGGGTTCTGGGGGTGAGTAGTTATCAGAAAGGAAGCGAGGACATCTCAGGCAGCCTAGTGTCACAGTGAGGTCAGATGGGAGCCAGCTCACCATGGGCTCAGGGCTCAGCTGCTTGTGTACGGCGGAGTGAGGACAGGTCGCACACTGTGACATGCAAAAGTGGTCTGCTTTGTTCTTTAGCTCCACCGAAGAGACCAGGGATGCCTGGTTGGGGATAAAGAGTGGGATTTGTTTCAAGGGTTGTTCTGCACATTATGGATGGGACACCCCAAGTAAGACTACCATCCATGAAGCCAACTTGGAAGCCGTGTAAGAGTCCTGAGAGAGGACACAGTGCTGTGCACCCCAAGGACTGGAGAGGTGAGGGTGTCTGGATGTCACTGACAAGCATGTGATCGAATGAACAAGCTCACGTGGGGTCCCCATATACGGTTGTTTACCAACCACTTTGCATCTAAGAGGCTGATTTGTATATTTATGACATGAACTTCCCAGCAGGTGGCAGTGGAGAGTCCAGAGGAAGCAAGCCTCCTTCCATCAAGAAGTCCCATGAACTAGCCACAGCTCAGGGCTTGAGGAGTTGATGGTCCGGAAAGGGTTAAAAGTGGGAAGACTAGAGGAAGGGATGATGTATCTGTGGCACCTGAGATGCCAGGGTTCCCTTCACCGAGGTGTAGACTATCACAGGAGCTGGCGGGAGCTTGGAATCATAAGCCACTCTGATGGAAAGAGATATCAAGGAGAGTTGTCTGCAGCTCAGCAGACCCACCTGGCCCACCTGGTTCTCAGCAGTGAGCCGCACAGAAGACAGAGGCTGCAGCCTGATCTTTTGGTAATTTAAAAAGACTCTAGACTTATTTTTTCCCTCTATGTAAAGGAGCCAAGCTGGCTTGTGACCACACAAGATCTTTCATTCGTTCGTATTGACTTGGTCCAGGACTCTGGGCACCCAGCACCCAGCAAGGCAGGGCACTGTGCTTGCAGAGGATATAGCCCGACTGCTAATAACTGAATGAAGAGGGATGGTCTCCAGCAGTCTGTGCCCTGTTCAGTGTGCTGGAAGTGGTTCCTAGGGGCAGGTTCTGAGAAGGCTTCCCCGAGAAAGAGCTGAAAACTCATGTGGCTCAGTGTGAGTCAAGTCAAGCAAGTGGCTGGAGATAGATAGGAGCCTGCACGCAGTGGCTGGAGATAGATAGGAGCCGGCACACAGTGGCTGGAGATAGATAGGAGCCCACACACAGTGGCTGGAGATGGATAGGAGCCGGCACACAGGCTGCAAGCAAGGGCTGGTTGCAAGGCCTTGGAGGCTCACGTGAGGTATCTAGATTTTCCTGGGACTCTCTGGAAGCTTTTACATCTTTTTAATATCTGACTGAATTGTTTTCAAGACAAGGGCTCCCAGCTCAGCCCTGACTGGCCTGCCCTCAGACTTACAGAAGGCCACTGGCTTCTCTTCTGTTGTGCTGGGATGACAGGCGTGCACCCCCACACCCAGCCTTCTGGTGACTTTTCAGCAGGGGGAGCGATTGTATTTTGTTAGGAGTTTCTTGGCTTCTGTAAGCGGTCATCCACAGAAGAAGCAGCCCCATGGCTCATCGCTGCTTGTCCCCCTTGGTCAGGTTAGGGAGGACAGGAAGGTTAACAGCTGAAGATAAGGAGCATCAGGCATGAGTTGTGGTCAGTGCCATCATTGTCGCGGTCCTCACGTGCGCCTGGTGGACTAGGCTTCTCTGCAGAGGCAGATGGGCAGGCGGCTGGGAGCTGGGCAGCACCGAGGTTGATCTTGGCTTTGCCACTTCAGTTATGTGACTCTGGGCAAGTCATTTCCACCCCACCCTTTACCCCAGAGCCAACCTTTATCACGTGTCAAATAAGAATGGTCTTAACCTTTCAAATTGTTTTTAAGCCATGAGGTACATCTTTGGGAATAATTAGTGGGCCGGTGAACTGACTCCCAGCACGTAAAGTGTGTGCCACCAAATCTGGTGACCTGAGTTTGATTTTCAGGATCCACATGGGTGGAGAGAAAGGACTCCTATGAGTTGTCCTTGGACTTCTGCACATGGACCACCGTGTGTGCACACACATGTACACATGCTCCCAGCATAAATACATAAATAAATGTAAGAACTGTCAGCCAGGGGCTGCCAAATGCTTGACAGTGATGAAGATAGGAAAATATGCAGAACCACATAGGTGGTCTCTACGTTAGTGTGTCCCAGGTCCCATTATAAAGGGTTGCATGCGTGATCCCATAGGATAAAGATACACATTTATATAAATATTAATATAAAGATATAAACCCTCCCAGATATATGTAATATATGTGTACACACACACACACACACACACACAAATTGTCCAGGCACACCAACATGCCAGAACAGAGACAGCTTGAAATCAGCCCATTTGGCGTTAAAGTCTTACCAGGGAAGAGCATTGCAGCAGGAAGAAGACATTCTGCAAAGATGTTAGCTGCAAACTCACTTCCTGGCAAGTCTGGTGTGCTTGGCGTGTGCAATAGTCCTCTCGTCAAAGTGTCATCGTGACATTTTGTAGCAGGCAAGGCAGGATAGGTTTTGCCATGGTAACAAACAACCAGCATCCTGGTTGCTCTGCTCAATGTAATGTCATTGCTCAGTCATGTTTCATGTCCTCGGCGACTTGGCAAGGGGTCGATTATACTGAGCTAGGCAGGATCCAGACTGGCAGAGGGCTCACTGTGCCATGAGAACCCCAGGTAATATTGTCACGCACTGGCCTGTAGGTTTTCCGATGGCCTGATGCTCACCGCTTCTGCTTTGTGGATAAGACTGATTCCTATGGCCTCCGCTCAATAGGAGCAGGAAATGTAAGCCTACTTCCTCCTTTGAGGGCTGCGTGGTTTTGTGGGATGAACCAATGATCTCATACATCTTAAACTGTACCTCACAAGAAGTTTTCAGTTATGTATCCATTTTTCAAATTCTAAGGGGATCTATGATGGATTAAATCATTGATCTCAATTATTTATTTCAAATCCCCTTAAGAGATTATATTGTACCAGCCTGCTGACACCAGGCCCTGTCACATAACTTTCTACAACTAACAAACTGAGAGAAGAAGTAAGGGGTTTTCCATGTCTCTGTTTCCCCCTGACGGGAGAATGGCATGTCCCGTGTGTGACATCTTGGATGCAGGCAGAGTCGCAGAGGACATGTCTAATGGACGAGAACTAAACCTTTGCTGTTTAAAGACCTTAGGTGTGTTTGTTGTTGCAGCACAACACAGACAGAGCAGACGGATCGAGTGTTGCTATCACTCTTTCTCAGGAGAAAGCCTGCTTGTTCTTCACAGTGTAGAATTAACTCTGTGCTGTGGAGGTCTCTGGAAGTCAAAATGATTTTGTTTGGTTGAGTCAGTGGTGCAAAAGTGACTCTTCCAAACGGGAACAAGGGCAGGGTCTCAAAATCTCATGAGGCACCTAGACGAGGGATTGGGAGCAGTGAAGGACTGTTTTCAGATGCACACTGGCCCGTCCTCACTGGCCTCAGAAGAGGAGGGGGTAATCTACATTCATGGCCACCTTCGGCAGACATTGTAGGGATAAATGTTGCTATTTATGGGAATGCAGAGTCCTTTCTTACTGACTCCAGTAGTCCTTCTTATTTCAAATATCATCAATCTATAATTCACAGGAGGTGACCAGGGTAGAGGCCACTCCGGCTTGGGCACAGGCACACAAGGGTAAATAGTGTCCACGCTGGCTATTCAGAGCACCTTCAAGGGGATCCTCTGACATTCTGTGCAGCTTCAAAGTCCCTGGGAACAGTGCAGTCACCGTGAGAGCTGGTCTTCCCCTTTGCTTCCCCACAAAGCTTTGCCCCTCATTGTTTCACAGGGTGGCCCATGAGAAGGAAATGATCTTCCCTAGAGGGATTCGGTAAGTAGGAAGGTCACCAGGGTACGAAGTAGCAATCCCATTTTAGAGCTGAAGACAAGCCAGAGAATAATGCAGTTATGGGTTGAGATTAAGAGGGTACTGATGAGTTGGCCTATGCCTGAGAGAAACCATTTTTGAGAAAGAAGTTGGATAAGTAATTGATAGGGCTGACAGGATCCTAAAGGTCTTGGCATGGCGTACTCCTAACTGTTGAGCTGTTGTGCAGGGGTGTGTGCACGTGTGTACACATAGATAATTCATGCGGTTTTCCCCGGCGATCCTCTTCTGGATGATTAGACATCGTCAGGTCGGGTGGCTTCACGGGCAAACTGCTGCTAGCGCTCATAGGAGATAACGGAGCTCCCCTGACTTAAGGATGTGGTCGTTGGAGCCACTGTCTCCTAATGGGAACGCTGCTATTTCTTTGTAAGCTAAGCATAGTCCGTGTCTGGAGTGGAGTTGACTCTCTTGTCCAACGTGGCCTTGAGTTCGAATCCCTGTTCTGTATATCATGTGATCATTACTAATGGCTTCCAGGCATTTATCTGTGGGTCTCCCCGTGGTCCATTTGAAGAAAACAGTGCTATCATTTTCAGGTAAGCGTGTTTTAATAATGAAATATTCTATGCAGTATTTTAATTTTTCAACAAAAATCACTGATGCCTTTTTGAATTATGGAATTCTCTCAGTGCCTTCTGAAGTATGAGAATTGGTTTTGTTTCTATGTGGGAATGTGTGTGTATGTTCATGTGTGCAGGTGCTTGTGTGTGTGAAGGTGTGTAAAGAGGCCAGAGGTCAACCTTGGCTGTCATCCCTCAGGAGGCAGACAGGTCCTCTCCTTGGGACCTAGTCATCATGCTGATTTGGTGATCCTCAGCCCCCCCCATCTCCACACCCCAGCTCTGAGGTGAGAAGCACGGACTACCATCCCTGGCTTTTTATATGGACGCTAGAGATCTGGGTCAGGTCTTCAAGCACTTCACTGACCAAGCTTCTCTGCAGCCCTCCCCCATGTTTGTGGAGGTCATGTTAGGTCTTTTACAATGTTTTGCTTTTGAAAGAGGACGTAGGCAATCGTAAGTCTTGGTGTAGGCACTCCACGGGGTCAGCCTCATACAGGAAGCCCTGGGTTGAAGATGGGGCTTACCCAGTTCTGGGGCAGTGCCATTGGTTTATTGATTGCCAAAGCTACTCCTGAGATAGCTGATGTCAAGAGAGTATCTTGGAACGAAATTGTGGGTCGAAGAGTTGAGCCTCACACTGAAGGAGAGGTGGGGTTCTCTGTGTATGGAAGTGGGATTCTGACGTTCCTACAAGTCTCTCTGTAAAGACTCAACAGAATGTCCATCTCTGCAGATTCTGACCTTTGAGACTTTCCTACAAGTCTCTCCATAGAGACTCAACAGAAAGTCCATCTCCGCAGAGCTTTCCACCATGCTTAGCATTTCGGATCTTATCATTTAGCTTTTCCCCCAGATCAGGTAACTGAGCTCACAACTCTTAAAAGAAAAACAACAACACAAAACAAACAAACAAACAAACAAAAAAAACAAACGGAGATAATGTCTTGCCTGGTGTGTAATAAATGTAGATTATCAAAACTAAAGGTGAACTAAGGTCTGGGCACCGTGAGGGCTCTACCTACTGCCCCGGGAAGAACCTATGAGAGAGAGCTGCTACATCAGCCTTCAGCCCTGTTTTCCTTCAAACTCTGAATTTCATATCCTCTCTGACAGAGCAGACTGGCATTTGGATTACAGCAAATAAAAGCAGTTCTTGAGATGGGCCCGAGCCTCAGCATCACCAGGGCTTCCCAGGGCATTCTTACAGACATCACTTAATTTTGATTTCAGAACTGCCACACAACAACACATCTTGTTTAGATACATGGTTGGTACAAATCTCACCAGGGATTTTAAAGAGAATTGATTAAGTTAGGAAACCAACAAAGGAACCTTCAAGAAAAACTGAGGGAAAAAGATGAGAGCACATGGATTGGTGACTGAATTTTACACATTTAAATATGAATTTATTGTTCTGGGCATGTTTCTCTGCAGAAGTGCATGAACCACAGCGCTGAAGATGCCCAGAGACGAGCTGAGAGAGTTCACATCCACATCAGCCCTGCGAGCCCCAGAGACCCGCCCTGCAAGCGGCTACTTAACCTCAGCCACGCCATTGTCTTGGACTTGAAACCTTCATTTCCTAATCCTTCATGGAGAACTGGGTGAAGACTTTATCTCAAAAGTCCCATGGTCTGTGATGTGATTTGTGCTTACAGTCTTTCCACATGAACACGTCATGAGGGATGGAACAGCTCTCTTCTCCCATCTCCTGGGCTCGCTGGCCTCCCTGGTAACACAAACAGCAGTTTCTGCTTCCTGGCCCTTGCATTGCCCTTTGTTACCCAGGAGGAATTTGATTCTGGAGGTCTTGGAGCTACCTACATCCATAGGCACTCAAGTCCTCATAAATATGTTAATATATGTGGTGGTTTGGAAGAAAATGGCCCCCAAAGGGAATGACACTATTAGGAGGTGTGGCTTTATTGGAGGAGGTGTGGCCTTGTTGGAGAAAGTGTGCCACTGGGAAGGTGGCCTTTGAGGTCTTTTCTTCACCGTGTGTCACAGTGGACTTCCCGTTGCCTGTGTATCAAGACGAAAGAACTCTCAGCTCCAGCACCACGTCTGCCTGCATGCCACTGTGCTCCCTGTCATGATGATAACTTTAAGCAAGCCACCCCAATTAAATGTTTTCCCTATAAGTGTTGCTGTGGTAACGGAATCTCTTCACGTCTAACTAAGACAACATATAAACATATTTTGGTATAGAATTTGCATAGAACCCTACACATATCTGCCCATATGTTAAATATTCTCTCGACTGCTTATAATAGCTCTCAAAATGTCAGTGGCACAAAAATAGCATCTATACTGCCTGGTGTGTAATAATAGCAAAAAACTGTCTATATATTCAGTACAGATACATTTTTTTCTTAAATTCTTTTAATCACTGTGTACTGACTCTTTAAATTGCAGGGCCTGCAGGCATGGAAGGACTGACATGGGGTGGTGTCTAGTTAGCCCCTTCCTGTGTCCCATTTTCTCCAGTTTTCTATTCAGCGTTTAAACCTTGCATAAGTTCTCTTTGCTGGGAAAAGCTTACAGAGAAGAAAAAAAAAATCACAGATGGAAAAAAAAAGTAAAAGACTGAAGGATTGAAAGAGACCTTGCCCAACCACACGGAATTAACCTTGTTTGAATCTGCGTGTGCACGCGTGTGCACACACACACGCACACACACAGACGTGTGTGCGCGCACACACACACACACACACAAGAGCGCACACACACACGCGCACACGCGCACACGCACACACACAGACGTGTGAGTGCTCACACACGTACACACACACGCGAGCGCACACACACACGTGCACACACGCGCACACACACGCACACACACACGCACACACGCGCACACACACACGCACACACGCGCACACACACGCACACACACATGCATATCCATAGCACAAATACAGGACAACGTCTGGTGCTTGTCCTCATTGCCTATCTTGTTTGAGACAGGTCCTTTGATGTTTTTCTACTGTATAGAGTAGATTGGCTGGTCCTCCAGCCTCCAGATCCGGGAATTCTCCCCTCTCCCATGGAGAGCCCTGGCAGTAACAGTGCACACCACCACACCCAGCCTCATGTATGTCATGAAGATCTGAACTCTGGTCTGCACACTTGCATGGAAAACACTTTATCGCCTGGGGCCGTGCCCCTCACGCTCATGGTTTTATTAAAAAAGAGTCCTGTGGCAGAGAATTCACTTAGTGGGAAAGGTGTCTGCTACCGAAGCTGATAACCTGACTCCTGTACTCTGGGACCTACGCGGCGGAGAGAAAGAACGATCGCACATAAGTTGTCCTCTGATTCTACACCTATGCGGTTGCACACACACTGCCTAGCCCAATCAATCATCAACCAATCAATCAGTCAACCAAACCACAATGCGTTTTTTTTTTTTGGAAAAATAAAGTCCTTATCTTTTGTAAGAAAGGATTAAGACATTTATAGTTAAAACCCTGCAACGCTGCCGAATCTGACAACGCAAAGCATGTTCAGTTCTGAATTGGCAATTATTACAACCAAATGACATGTACCCAGGGAGTCATGATATTGTTTGGTCTCTTTTCTCTATCAGTTGCATGGTTTTCAGAATAAAAAGTGTAAAGCTGAAACCCAGAGAGGCTTAGTAGATGCTTGTGTCACTGAGGCGCACACTCGGGGCTGGAGGGGCACCGAGGTGCACCCTTGGGGGTGGGGGGCACCGAGGCGCACACAGTTGGGGGTGGGGGCACCGAGGCACACGCTCGGGGGTGGGAGGCACCGAGGCACACACTCGGGGGTGGGGGGCACCGAGGCACACACTCGGGGGTGGGAGGCACCGAGGTGCACTCTCGGGGCCGGGGCAGGCTGCCTGCATAATGGCTGGGGGTAAATATGGAAGTTCAATCAGAAAGGCTCCAGCGCGGCATTGGTTGGCCCAGGGCCCGGTGCCGGGTGGCTGTCATCTAGCTGCGAGGCCCATGTGCCCTCTATAAATATCAGTCTGGATGAATGCACTACTATTTTAACGCATCTTTGCCACAGCTGCTGAGCGTGTTTGTTTACGTAGCTAAGAAACCTTCTGTAAACACCACTACCTCAAAATTGCCCATGTGTCGGGGACATAAAGGCCCCTTCAAAAATATATTTGCAGATGACACAGAGCCAGCTCTGGGGTGTCTGGGTGGCTGAAGCCAGAATTTTCCAGGTTTGATTTATGTTCAAAAATAGAATCACATGACTGGAAGGTTCCCGAGAGGTCACCACAGCCACCCCTCTGACTGAGGCAGGGCCAGGACAAAACAGTCCTTGGAGAATGTGTGCCTGTCCTTTATGGTGTCAGTCTGACTGACGGGATCCCTTCAAGGCACCGAGGATAGACAAGGTTTGCCTCCTGCCTCCGAAGGGCTTTCTTTCAGTCCCTGTCTCTGAAGACAGGTTCTCCGTGTCCCATGTCGGCCTGAGGTCCACTGTGTCGCTGTGGATGACCTTGAACGTCTGATCTCTCTGCCTTCACTGTAGTAGTGTTGGGGTTATGGGTGTGTGGTTTTATGTGTTGCTGGGGTGACAGCCCAGAGCCTCTAGTATGATAGCCACGTGGGCCACAACCCATGACCCTTGATTTCGTTTTCTGAGATGGAATTGGAGTCGTAGTACAGCTGGTATTGGAACATGAAGTTCCCACAAAGTCATCACTGTTCGTGCTGCCCCCAAAGTCTGTTTCCCAAGCTGAGCTCCCAGAGACCCCAGACCTTGGTGCCTAGGTCACTGCAAGATAACTCAGGACTGCAGAATATTCGACTGTCAGGGTCACCGGGAACCTATTAGCGTCATTATGGAAAGGGGGTGCTGATGGTCCAGGATACACGACTGTCAGGGTCACCAGGAACCTGTGGCTCACATTATGGAAAGGGCGTGCTGATGGTCCAGGCACAGAGAAGTGACGTGGCGTGTTCTGCCGCAAACGGGACATACACTTCACCCCCCTGCATCAGATTCCCTGCAACTGAAGTTATAGATGGCTGTGAGCCACTGTGTGGGTGTCAGGAATTGAACTTGGGTCCTATGGAAGAGCCAGAGGAGCCATCAGTTCTCCTAACCACTGGGCCTCCCTGACGCAGTGGGGACAATTCTGAGAGTAGTTGCTCCAGCTCTCGACTTCCAGCCTTGCACTCCAGGGAATAATTGGGTCCTTCTCCATCTGTTTTCCTCCAGTTTGCCCCTTTTTCTCTTTCTGTGGCTTTGAAACGTTGAAACTTTTTTTTCCTTTCCTTAAATTTTTCCCAGCTGTGCTCTTAATTTCCAAAGAAGGTGTCATGTTGAAGTTTAAGAACTCACTTCTTGGGCAGGAGGGTGGTGGGTGGTACTGAGCTGTATAAAACCCATGTGGACAGGACCAAGACATGTACTCCAGCTTCTGGAGACCTCCAGAATGTTCTAGAAAACCCTTCCTCTAGTAACCAGAAACTGTATGTATATATATAAATCTATCATATAATATATTCACAATATTTTATTCACAATATATTTACTATATAAAATAATAATTTATTATAAAATATATTCACAATATATTCTATAATATATTTTAATTATATATGGTATATTAAAATGTATACTAAAACAGAGAATCAACAGTGGTTGTGTTTTCTCAGGAATGGTAGAGAGTTTGTTCTTTCTGTGGGCAGCTACCCAGGTGTGGCTGAGAACTCTCAGAGAGGCCAGGATGCTCCTAGGCAGCTATCGAGGTTCATTATCATAAAAAGGATGCTTCCCCCCCCCCCCCCCCCCGCAGATAGTCTTGTTCCATACACGCTGTCATCAGGAAGACAAGGTCTGCCCTGGGGACAGTGCAGAAATGATTTTCTTGCTCGGATTCATTTATATTTTGAGACTGGGCTTGGGTGGGAGGGAGTGTATGCGGAGCTTGGAGGCTGTTGTTGGAGACGGGGCTAGCATCGGGAGCCAGAGGTTTGGATTGCTGTGTACACAGTCCAGGAATAGGAAGATTCCCTGATGGACCATCCTCAAGTCTGCCCACGGGCAGGGGACCTCTGGGGTGATCAGCACATGCTGTGTGCGTCTGTGACTGCAGACACCACTAGGGGGGTTCTGAGTCCCTGTGCTCTGCCAGGGGCAGAGGTTCCCTATTCAAGGGGCACAGTCCCTCTCATTTCTGTCCTCACTGCCCTTGTTCCGTTCACTCTCCTCTTCCACTTCACTCTCTTCCCTCTCTCCTCTCCTCCCCTTCCTTCTCTCTCTTCGTCTTCTTTCTTTTCTTTCCCTCCCTCGCTCTCTCCTCCGCTTTCTCCTCTTTCCCCTCTGCTCCAATCAATGGCTGCCTCAGGAGAACATAAAAACCTCAGGCCCAAGGTGCTGAGAGCCCTATTGCTATCTGCAGTTTCTATTATAATTTCACAACAGCCAGCCAATGTTCCGGTTCAAAATACAGACTCAAGTCTTTTAGGACCCAAGAACTTGTGACTCAGAAGTAAGCAACAGTCTTTCCCATCCCGGTGCTGGAGACGCTCCCTCAGGTGAGTCAGTTTCTCACTCCTTTTTGGATACCAGACTTAGAGGCCCATGCCTGGCTCCAGGGATGCGAGAGAAACACAAAGCTGTCTCTCATATCCAGAGGGCATGATCCCAGGACTCCCCAAAGACACCCAGGTCTTCAAATGCTCAACCCTCTTACAGAATAGCTGTGTCTTCATAGACATTACATTCACCCTTATGGTTTAGATCATCTTGGATTGCCTATAATACCTAATATGACATAACTATCATGTAAACATTTGTACTGTATTATTTAGTAAATGATGGCAAGAAACAGGAAAACATTCGACACTAAATGCTAGAGCCCCACCATGGTGGGTGGAACTCATGCATACGGGCTCCTTAGAAGCAGAGAGCCAAGTGTATTTTGTTATTCTTTAAAATCCTCTTGTTCTGTGGGAAGCGGCACGCTGGACCACAGAGACTCCACATTTTCAGTTTGCGGAAATTTAAAAACTTATTGGAAAATTTCCGTCTCCCCCATAAGAACTTCTTGGTAGGAATCGTGTCTTTGCCTCTCGTTGGTGCAGAAAGACGGGGACCAGAGATTTTCCTTTGGAAAAGAATCTCAGGTTAATGAAGACTTGGGCCAGCTCACAGACTATACATTTTCCCGTGTCAACAGACAACGTAGAGTTTGAGGCTGGAGGCTCCCAAACATGGGACAGTTTGTGTGTCAGGGGTGGAGGGCGAGGACCTGTGTAGCAAGGACTCGGAACTCTGCAGAGTTGGTGAACAGGATTGGATTTATACACTTTCTGGGAGGTCTGCAGCTCTGCTCGGGGCTTTTGACTTGTGCACACTATCAGTGAATATGGGCAGAACCCACTTGGCTCCCAGAATGTGGAGCATGCGTGTAACTTAGGTGTGAGCAAAGACGAGCGGAAGCCTAGTTTCCTGAACCTGAGAACAGGCTCTCTTCCCACAGACTCGTGATCAGCGCTGACCGCCAAAAGTCTGCAGGGTTACCAGGAACAAGTCTTTATTTCTTAGTGTGATGTCTGCTGAGGGCTGGGCGGGTCAAATATGGAGAGATACCTAACACAAGGGGAGAAACGAACAATCCTATGGGTTTTATGAACAAGGGCCAAAGAAGGGGTGAAATTAGCAGTTATGTTAAGTCATTTTTTCTCACTTTTTTTTGAAAGATCTAACTCTTACCGTTTGACCTGCTAACAAATAGCTACAAATATTTAAATGAGAAACATTTTAAAATCATTCAAAATGAGCATTGAACACAGATCAAAATCAAAATCTAATTTCTTTAAGTATTTGGAAATGTAAGAAATCATTATTTTGCTTTCTAAATGGCTTTTATAAAGGTAAATATGGTAGAGAATGGCCTAGCAGCTTAGAGCACTGGCTGCTCTTGCAGAGGACTTTGCTTCAGTTTCCCAGCAACCACATGGTGCCTCACAACTGTTTTTAACTCTAGTTATAGGGAATTTGGCGCCCTCTTCTGGCCTCCATGGGCACCAGGCATGTACATGGTACACATACATACATGCAGGGAAAACATTCATACACACAAAAATAAGAGAAACATATTGTAAAATTAAGAAAGCTGAAAATTGAAATAGCTAAACGTGTCCAAGTGCGTATTTACGGTTACAGGACACATAGACACAGCATTTCCCGCCAGAGAGTTTCAGCAGAACGCGCTTCTGACAGGATGGGGCGTGTCTTACCTGTGGCTTCCACCATTCCCTCCAGGATGACCACAATCTCCAGTTCCTCTTTAGGGAGCTGTGCTTTGGAGATCTCCCAGAAGGGACTCTGCTGGTTAATCTCGTGGCTAATAATCAAAGGCGACACTAGAAAGAGACGGTCATCCCCGGTGTAGTACCCCACGTTGATGTCCGTCTGGTTGAGGGGGATGAACTCCCCTTCTGAAGTCTGTTTGGACTTGATCAGCTTGGCTCGGATGGAAGCCTCCACGATGTGGGAATTCCTCAGGTCCCCTACCCGGAACATCAGGCAGAGCTTCCCATCCCGCATGGAGATCACTGCGTGCGTGGAGAAGACCAGGGTCTCTGCCCTCTTCTTGGGTTGGGATATTTTCACAAACATGCATCCTACCATGAATGCATTGACGATGGACCCCAACACGGACTGGATTAAGAGGAGGATAATTCCCTCGGGGCACTTGTCCGTGATGACCCGGTAGCCATAACCGATGGTGGTTTCTGTCTCTATTGAGAACAAAAAAGCAGAGACAAACCCGTTGAGGTTGGTGACGCAGGGAGTCCACGAGGGGTCCTCTATGTGGTCCATATCCCCCCGGATGTATGCAATTAGCCACCAGATCATTCCAAAGAAGAGCCATGTCACTGTGTAGACCATCACGAAAATCAACAGGTTGAATCTCCACTTGAGGTCCACGAGGGTGGTGAAGATGTCCGTCAGGTATCGGTAGGTCTCTCTCACGTTGCCATGGTGGACGTTACACTTTCCGTCCTTCCTCACATACCTCTGGATTTTCCTTTTGGTCCTGTCTCGGCTGATGTGTCTTGGCAGGTCGTCCCTGGCCTGCTTAGGCAACTTTGGCTGATGAATGGCCACCGGGCTCTCCACATCCTGGTCCATGGAATCGCCTTCCAGGACATTCGCTGGCAGTTTGAAGAAAAGAGAAGAGAGTTCAAATGAAAGGCTGTTTTATTTTATTTTAGCTGATAGACTCACACACTACCTATGGCAGGAAACCCAAATACCACTTTTGCACTTAGGACCCAGGTTAACAAAGCCTTTTTCACTCAGCCCCATCTGGACAGGTTGTTGGTTGATTTACACTTCTGAGTCCCGAGATCTAGCACGGGCTGGGACTTTGCCACCCAGCGCACCAGGGTGAATCTCAGTGCCGTGACATTGGGCCTCTGCTAGCAGCTTCCACTGCACCCGCTCCCTGGTGGCATGTCTCCTGACTCTGCCTGGTGAAGCATGGGAGAGGCGGTGTCCTGGGATTCAGACAGCCCTGGCTCTGTCACACACCAGTATGAATGTTCACTGCTGCTGTGAACTGAACGGTGATGTCCCCAGACACGGGTGAAGCTTGAACCTCCAGTATGACTGTCTTTAGGGATTGACACTCCTGATAGTTATTCTGGTCAGTTTGGTTAGATTTAGAATTACCATGGAAACACATCTCTGGTTATATCTCTAAGGACGTTTCCAGAAAGATTCAACTGAGGAGCAGAGATCTGCCCTGAAGGTGGGCATCATTCTCACGGACTGAGACCCATACTGAATCAGAAGGAGAAAGGAGAAAGCGAACAAATGCCAGCATTTGTCCCCCTCTGCTTCCTGAGGGGGATGCAAGTTCAGCGTCACCAACCACTGCACTCTCCTGCCACCATGCCTTCAAACTTGGAGCCCAAACAACCTTCCTTCCCGAAGTTGCCTTTCTCCAGTGTTCTCTGCCACAGCAATGAGAAAAGTTACAAATACAAGACTTGGAGGAGGTGGTTGCAGGGTGAGCAGGATCTAATCTCATACAACTCCTGTCTTTAGATGAGACACAGGAATACACACTAGCAAGTGGAAGGCCACACAGAGTGAAAGACACCATCTCAGAGAGAGAGAGTGAGAGAGAGACAGAGAGACAGAGAGACATAGGGAGAGACAGAGAGGGAGAGACAGACAGAGAGGGAGAGACGGAGAGACAGAGAGAGAGAGACAGAGAGTGGCAGAGAGACAGAGATATCTCCAGAAACCATCCCTGCAGACAACTTGAGCCTCGGCTTCCAGCCTCCAAAGCAGAACGGAAAGACAATGAATATCTACTGTCCCAGCAGCTTGAACTGGCACATACATGATCCAAATTCACACCTTCAGTTCCTCCATTCACAAAATGCCCACTGGACCAACTCATGGGGTTGTCACAAGGGGAAATGAAACCTCACTGGTGACACGGACCTACGTGGCATGTCATCAAACATCCTGGTGTAATAAACGACCTCTTTATTACTCTTTGTATAGGGCAAGAATTTCAAACAAGTCCTTTAACGTACTGCTCAAATTTTAGGGCTTAACCACTTTCCTGGGAAGGGTGCATGCCTTCTCCTTTCACGGTTGACTGGGCGCCAAGGTTAAAAAGGAAGCATGGAGAAGTGTTCTCTCTCCATGTGGTCACACATTCGGTTCTCTTTCTGCTCCAGCCTTGAGCATCTGTACCGTGGCATGTGGAGTTCTTTCTTCCTGACGGCCTTTGTGAAGAATGTACCAGTTAGCAACGCATTAGGAAAGCTCCCTGAGCTGCTGAGCGCAGAGGGAATTTTAGCACCGGCTCTGCTATTAAATGCATAGAAACCGCGATCTGCGGCGACTTGTTTAGCCTGTGATTTCAGAGATGCTGAAAGTTTTATGAGCTCTTTCTCCCCCAGGCTTTCACGCTGGTCCTTCAGTTGAGCTAGGCAGTTGCTGGGGTGGGGGGGGCTGAGTTTTCCTCTTGGTTCAAGGGGAAGTGAGGTCTAGGGGCAAACCATTACCCGTTTAAATAAGAAAACAGCCAGGGCTAGGATTTAGTACCTTCTTATGAATCAGCCTTGCTTGTGGCTGGTTAGTCACCTTTAAAATCAATTGCATGCATCTTTTTCTCAGTTTGTACTCAAGGAAGCACCCAATCTATAGAGCCTACTGTGCGATCGGATAGCCTTGTCCTTTAGATCGTTGGCTTCGATGAGCCTTCGATTGGGAAGCAAGAAAATTTGCTGCCCCCATCAGAATTGATGCAGGGGCTGGAGTGGAGAAGTAGGGAGGGGCCACAGGTGGGTGAGATATGTGGGTGGGGGCCTACCCCCACCCCCTGAGAAAGCCTTTACGTAGGAGCGTGCTTTTGTTCCTGGGTGGTTTCCCCTGAGCTCTTTTCCTCCTCTTTCCTCAGTGGCCTCTAAATAGGATCCATCTGGATGACTACTGAGATCCAACCATGGCCGTCCGGGAAGTGGAAGGAGATGGTTTGTACATCCGCTACCTCTCAACAGCCTCCTGGGTATTTTATACCTTGCTACCTTGAGGAGGGAAGAGAGAGAACCCCAGGGGAAGCGGCTTTTCTCCAGTTTTTGACTTGGTGGCTGTGCTGCAGCTGCAGGTGTTCATCGTGAACTGAGGGACCTCTCTGAAAGGCTGAGGAGTTGATGACCCTCTGAGGTTGTCGGCTGACTCCTTGGGGTGAGGTCCACATTTCCGTCCTCTTGGTATTCAGGGCTCAGAAGGGTAGAGATGACCAATGGCAGACAAACTCTGATCCCCAGCTTGTTGCCTTTGTAATCACTTGTTTTAACCATTTTTCTCACTGCTGTGGCAAAATACCTCCCAAAAGCGGCTCAAGAGAGGAAGGGTTTCCTTGGCTCGCAGTTTGAGTGGACAGTCCTTCATGGCGGCAAGAGCTGGCAGCAGGAGCTGATGGCAGGAGCTGGCGGCAGCTGATTGCACTGTCATCAGGGAACAGGAAGATGAGCTCTCACGCCAGTTCCTTTCTCCCTCTTATGGAGTTTCATGTCAGCTGCTTTCTTATATGACCCAAACCCATGAGATGGTGTGGCCCAGATTTAGGGTGGGTGTTTCTACCCCAATTAACCAAGTCCAGAAACCCCAGAGACTTGTCTTCTAACTGGTTCTAGATCATGTCAAGTTGACTGTGTTACTCATCACCCCTGTTGGAAGCTCAGTGTCCTTTTCCTCTGATACCCTCCTGTGCTCTTAGTACCTTGTCATAAACACCAGAGCACAGACTAGAGTGTTTACAGAGCAGGAACCCTTACATCTAGACAGAGCTCAAACGTGGGATTTGAGAGAGCTAATAAATATGACCGACAAAGACAAGGAGCAACAGCTACTGAACGAAGAGCCAGATCCATCCAGTAGGTTCCCTTGCTTGTGGCTAACTTAAACCCCACTCGCTGGGAGGGGTTGCATGTAGTCCTGCTCATTTTGGTAGCACCTCCATGACTGGATGATGGAAAGAGTTGCATCCGTGTTGTCTCAGGAACTTCCAAAGCCCCACTAGATGCGGCAGACACCTGAAGGAAAGCTAAAGGAGGACATGAGGTTGGATTTTCTATTACGTCATTCTGTGTTCTCCAATCAGACAGATCTCCTGGTCATCTGAGAAATGTCAGGACTGAGGCTATAACTCAGAACCCATCAAGAACAAGGCTAAGATGTTCATATGTCAGAGGAAAAAAAAACCCGTTTAAGATCACGTTCATAATTCACTGATTAGGACCTAACATTGGGTGCCTCACCCTCAGGTCAATGAAGGCTTGCTGGGCCCTGTGTTGACAGTCTGGTCACCTCTGCTTGGTGTTGTCTCCCTCTGGATTGAGTCAGACAGTTCCAGCTGAGGTCCCAATAAAGAAGCTTCTCCTTGTTGCTAGTCCACGCCGCCTTGGCTTCATTTCTACTGTTCCTACTCCACAGAGGCCTGCTACCTGGTGTCCATGTGGCCTCAGTAATGGGGTCATGCCCCATTTAGAGTAGGATGTGACTTCAGCTTCAAGGTTTTAAGCAGTAGGCATGACCCACTCTTACATCTTTGCCTCTCCTGTGGGGGGGGCAATACAGAAGTCAAGTGGTGAAGGAACCCAGGTCCTGAACATTGTGACCCTGCATCTGTCTAGGAACAAGAAGAACCAGGGATGTGATTCCCCTTTATCTTTTGGCTCTGTTACAAAGTCCCCTCCAGTTTCATAGCCAGGAATACATGATGCCTCTGAGAAGACAGCAGAGTTACCACCAGTCAGGGAAGCAGTAGAGATTGGAGGGAGACAGGAAGAAAGGCAGAGATGGAAGGCGTGTGTTTGCAAGAGTCAGTGTGCGGGTCACTGAGTGCTGTGGTTGGTGGCGGGAAAGTCTAGATGCTTGCACGGCTTCAGCAACTTAACAAACAAGCAAAGGGAGCCAGGCCTCCCTGGAAATGTGACGAGAAGGTGGTCTTGGTGGCACTGCTTTATTTGAGGCAATAGTTGCTGGCCGCATGCACCATGGAAAGATGGGGAGTGGGCAGAACAGTACAGAGCTGAAAGAAAAAGTCCAAGGGGATGATACTGGGGGAGTGGAAGACCCTGGGTGCCCAGGAAGGGCAAAATCAGCCAGGAGAACACAGCATGGGGTGGGCTAGATGGTGGAATAGCAACGGCAGGGCTTCTTGACAGCTTCTGTGACATCACAGGAATCACGGCCAGAGAGAAAGGACCACTCCAGCTGTGAGCTGTGAGCAGTTCCCCTGGTCCCCGTGCAGATGTGTTCGGGGAGTTATGGAAGGGAATTGGTGTCATTCAACAGGCCTCTCTCGCAATGCACGTGTGAACTTGAGGGACGGTCTGAGTGACGTTTCTAGAGCATTCCAAGCTGTGTGGCAGTACAAGCTGCCGCTGTTGGGGAGTGTTTCTTCTGCATCTTTGCACAGTCCAGGACACACACAGCATCTTATGAGCTGTGGTAATTTGAGTGAGAAATGGCCCCACAGGCTCACGTGTTTGAACATTTGGTTCCCAGGTGTTGGTGCTGTTTGGGGGAGGTGTTGGGACCTTTAGGGGGGCAGATTTGCTAGAAGAAGTCCATCACTGGGGATAGGGTGGAGTTTGAGTTTGGATACTCTGGCTTCACTTCTCTTTCTAGGCTTCCAAGTGTGGATGAAGTATGAGCTTTCTGCCGACCTCAGGCTCCTGCTGCCAAGGGGTGTGCCTGTGGGAACTTGCTGAGCCTGTGATTGGCTGCTCGGACTTGCAGGAGGAGGGCACCTTTGTGTGTCTGTGTGTTTGGGGGTGTCAATGAGCATCAGGAGAGGATGTGCACACTTCCCCCTACCTTGTTGGCACAGTTACAGTAGCTCAGGCAGTGGCCACAGCCTATGGCGATGTGGGCTCCTTTTCTGTTGAACACGCTTTGCTAGATGAAAAGACAGACGCACCACAGAATGGAGCGAGTGTGTTCCAGCCATGCATTCCACAGGGCATTGGTAGCTAGGAGACAGGAGGAACTCCTACATCTGAAAAACCAGAACCAACCCATTCAGAAGTGGGTGAAGCCCCGGGGACCATTTTCTAAGGAAGGTGCACAAAGGGCCTACATTACATTCAGCATTGCTTGGCCTTAGGAAAATGCAAGTCAAAACCACAATTAGATATCAATTCATACACATTACAAAGGCCATTATATATATATATATATAATAAAAAGGAAAATTACAAGTATTTGTGAAATGTGGAGAAACTGGGGCCTGGATACATTGCTGATAGGAATGCTGAAGCCACTGTGGAAGACAGTATGTCGCATGCTCAAAAAGTTAAACCTGATGGAGCTCAGCAGAAGAGTGACTGAGCCAGGGCTGGGGGAAGCTAGAAGCAGAAGACCCTTGGTGGGAAGCTGGGTGGGGACTTCAGTACAGGTGCAGGGCCAGCAAACAGTACGCAGGGGTCTCGCCCAGCACGTGCCGGGGACAGCAATGACCACTTGGACCGAGAAGAGACCCTTCCCTCTTTATACATCACAGTGAATTCTAGATGGATCGAGGGTCTGAATGCAAATTATAAAACTACAGCAGCAAGTACAGAAGATGTTGTTT
Source organism: Neodon shergylaensis (assembly GCA_025134845.1). Classification (NCBI taxonomy): domain Eukaryota; kingdom Metazoa; phylum Chordata; class Mammalia; order Rodentia; family Cricetidae; genus Neodon; species Neodon shergylaensis. Next base: position 27,351,255 of record JABTXL010005929.1, read on the forward strand.
TCACAAGTAGCACAGGAGCTGAGAAGCCCCCTTTAAGGCCACATTAGGAATTCAGGAGCTACGGTTAAAAACCGGTTTTCTGATAACATAAAAATTCAAATGTCTGTTAAAAAACATAAGAGGACAAACAGGAGAAATATCTACAGAGTGCAGTGTGCATGCTCCTACTTAAGAAAGCACAGACAGTCAGCCAGAAAGGTGGATTAAGTGTTCCGAGAGAAGAAAAACACAGAGCCAGAAGCTCAGGGCTTGCTGGTCAACCACAGTGAAGCAAACGTAATGCAAATAAGATAACACTAAAAAAAGCAAGCAAGGGGCTGGAGAGATGGCTCAGAGGTTAAGAGCCCTGGCTGCTTTTCCAAAGGTCTCAGGTTCAATTCTCAGCACTCACATGGCAGCTCACAACTGTCTGTAGCTCCAGTTCAGGGGATCTGGCACCGTCACACAGAGATATACAGAGATATATGCAGGCAAAACCCCAATGTACGTAATAAGTACATAAATATAAATAAGCAAACAAACCAAGATTAACCATGAAAAGAGTATGCTAATCCAATGTCTGTCAACAGCTCTCACTGGTGTGGATCGCATCAACGGAGTGTTATGTGGTCGTATCTAATGCTTCCCTTATGTTACAGTCTTTCAGGGTCTGCAGCTGGTAATCTTTCCAAGGTGACTGACATTTAAAGTCACCACCGCTGCCTCCCAGAATGCTGTCACCACCACTCCTTGGTCTTGCAACATGACCCTCTGGCCTTGGCAGCAGGACCTGGCCCATGCAGCATGCCCCTAGCACCATGGCTGAATGAGGACCATGTGTTCATTGACCTAGCCAATGGTTCATGCCACAGTACTAAGGGGAAAGGCAGAATCAGAAACATGTGCCCACTTTGCATGTGTTGTCTTCTTGAAATAGCACGTGTGTGTTTGTGAACATGTGTTGTATGTACATAGAAAAGTGTTCTCCAAAATATGAATTTAGATCCGTTTCTGAGCTGTAAGTTTGTGTGGGTGTTTCTACTTTCTCTGTCAATTTTTCTATACTTAAATCTTTCCCTTAATATGTTTCTTTCACTTAAAAGTATCAGTGGAAAACATGTTTGTTCTGAATTTATCATCTCAAGCATGTGTTGTATAGACACCAAGACAACTCACTGGCCTTGGCGATCGGGACTCACTGGTGTGGGCAGTGTCTCCTCCACGTTTGCTCCTGCTCAGTTCCCAGAAATGCAGTCTGCTCAGTAAAGGGTTTGGGGGGAATTCATTAGCTTAAGGGACAAGCTGGGGTTGCATTGGGTTAGGTCAGGGGCTACACCTAATTAGACATCTCCTACGGGGCAGAACACAGCAGAGTATAGAGCTGCTTGATGAAGGAGGTGGAGAGCTGTCAGACCGGTTAAAACAAGCCAGTACTAGGAACATCCAACCCCTTCTTCCAGCTTGCAGAGAGGGGGGCTCTGCTTACACCTTGGCTTTGAACTCTGGTCCCCAGGACTCTGAGAAAATGGGCTTCTGTGACTTTAAATGTCTCAGTTCATGGCACTTTTGCTGTGGTCTTCCCAGGAAGTCAAGACACAGAGGTTTCTATGGAGTAGCAGGTCTGAGCCAGGTTGTCGTTGGTTACAGAGCGAGCAGCTCGAGGTAAGAAGGGGTGGTGACCACAGTGTAACAAGGGGCAGAGAAAGCTGGAGGGGATCTGACCAGTGAGGAACTTGTGTGTGTAAGTACGAACTTGGGCCATGAGTGCTTGTGAAGGGGAGATCCCTGGGTCTGCTCACCAGCTGAGACAGCCTAAGCGGAGAGCTGGCATTTGGGAAGGGGCTTGGTTGGTAGAAGAGGTAACTGATAGACATTAAAATCAAACAGGGCCACAGCACACAGGAAAGCTAGACAGGAGTGAGGGGTGGGTGCCTGCCAGAGAGGCAGCGATGGCTAGCGGTATGGGACACTGGGAGCATTTCCCTCAGGCTTTGTGTCCTAAAGGAACCTCATGTTGGCCCTGTTTAGGGAGTGAATTTCATGGTCATAGCAGCACCGGGCTATTCCCTGAGCCCCGAGGTGGAGTGGACCTAGCTAGTGGCTTAGCACACGGTAGAGTGCCATTCAGTCTTTGGGAGGAGGGACATCTGACACATGGGGATAGTATGCAAACCGAGAGATGTTAGCTATAAGAGAACAAACACGGATGAGTCCATGACACCAGACACAGCCCCGAGCAACGTTCACTCGGAGACAGAGAGCGGCATGGTGGGTGTTGGGTTGGGGCTGGGGAGCTGCTGTCTCAATGAGCACAGAGGTTCTGTTTGGGAAAATGGAAAAGCTCCGGAAGGGGTGGCATAGGGCGTGAGCACACTTGAGTGGCACCCGCAGAAATGGCGAAAGTGGGGCTGGAGAGATGGCTCCATGATAAAGAGTTTGCCACGGAAGTTCAAGGACCCCAAGGTCAGACCTCGGACACTGCTTTGAAAGACTAAACAGACCTGGGAATGGCGGTGCCTGTCTGTCAGCCCAGCTCTCAGCACTGGGGAGGCAGAGACATGGCGATCCCTTTGACCAGCAGCCTAGCAGAGTCAGTGACCTCCAAGTTCACCCACCTTAAGTCGTAAGATGGAGAGTGATCTAGAGGACACCTGGCAGTGTCCTTTGGTGTCCATGTGGCACACGGACACATTGCTCGCACACCTGCACATAGGAGTACACACAGGAATGTGCTCATGCACAAAACATGTTTACAATGGTAAGTTTTGTATTCTACAAGGGAAGTGGTGTTAAAAAAAGAAACAGGATAGTCACCGAGACCCACACTGGAGCACCGGACTGAGCTCCCAAGTTCCCAATGAGGAGCGGAAGGAGGGAGAACATGAGCAAGGAAGTCACGACCACAAGGGGTGCACCCAACCACTGAGACAGTGTGACTGATCTATTGGGAGCTCACCAAGGCCAGCTGGACTGTGACAGAAGAAGCATGGGATAAAACCAGACTCTCTGAACATGGCGAACAATGGGGGCTGATGAGAAGCCGGGGACAATGGCCCGGGGTTTTGATCCTACTTCAAGTTCGGGCTTTGTGGGAGCCTAGCCACCTTGGATGTTCACCTTCCTAGACATGGACAGAGGGGGGAGGGCCTTGGACTTTCCACACGGCAGGGAACCCTGACTGCTCTTTGGACTGGAGAGGGAGGGGGAGAGGAGCGGGGGGGGGGGGGGGGGGAAGAAGGGTGGGACGAGGGGGAGGGAAATGGGAGGCCGGGAGGAGGCGGAAACTTTCTTTTCTTTTCTTTTTCTCAATAAAAAAAAAAAAAAAAGAAACAGATACAGAAGGCAAGCTTCACTGGTGGGGTGGGTTCCTGTCTCACTCCAGGGAAGGACAGAAGTGTGACCCTAAAGAGAGGAGAGGGGGGCCTGCCTCTGGTCATCAAGTAAATGTTCCCAGGGTAAAGGAGATGCATGCAGGGTCCTGTGGAGAGAGGGAGAGAGACACCCCCCTCCTCCTTGACCCAGCCATCCAGGGAACTGAGACTCCCTGAGCTGTGTTTACAGTCCCCTGAGCTCTCAACAGTTCCTCCTCAGCATCCTTATCTGGGATCTTACCCTGCAGGGTCTGGTGATAATGCTTGTCACTTGTCCTTTGTGTCTGCTGTGTGAAGGTGACACGGCTTTTATGAGTGTTCTGCACCTTGAGCTTGGGTGACCTCTGTAGACAATTATAATCAGAAGTCTAGACAGATGCTGGAGTTTGAAGTCACAGGTGTGTGTGAAGAAAAGAGATCCTGTCTCTGCAGGGGGGGAGCTTGTGACAGTCGCTGGAGGGCAAAGGGGCTTGTTAGAAACTTAGCTTGGGGGTCCCGTGATGCAAATGTAAATTTAGAATGTCTAGTATCCCGTTGTAAGGTTAGAGTACTCATGCTGGCTTTGTGAAGTGTACAGTGTCATTGCCCAAGGGAGGTAAATGGCAGCTCATCTTGGGCTGGAGGCAGGAGGTGGACTCCCAGTCATTTTCCTTTGAATGTCACCTCAGACATCAGACTGCAGCAAGAACCGTTGGGAGCCATGCAATCGTTCAAGTTGTCATTGCCCAGCCTAGGGGAGCGAGAAAGCCCAACCCAGGTGTTTACCTTGTCAGCCAAGCTACTGGCCCTGTCCAGGGTCACAGGCCCACATCTGCTCAGAGGAAGGACACCTTGGGCAGTTTTCACCATGGCTTAGGAAGAGCTTGCAGCCTTTCTAGAGCTGTGGGCCTAGGTTAATGTTCCCTTCTCCTCTGTTATTCAGAATGCAGAGAGTGAGGCCCCAGGCAACCAGGCGGTGGAGTTTCCCGGGATCCAGTGTGCACAGTGTGTAATCACCACCTTCCTGTGTTTTAGGAGTGGAGGCTGCTGCAGGCTTGTTTTCTCCCTGGGGACTGCGGTGTTGGTAGCTTTCTTCCGAGAGCAAGAAGGCCAGCCCAGCTGAATCTCTCTCTCTCTCTCTCTCTCTCTGTGTGTGTGTGTTTGTGTGTATGTGTGTGTGTGTGTGTGTGTATGAACCTGGGGCACCTTAGTTGTTCCCTGACACTGGGACTGGGGTGTATGTATGTGCCCGCCCGCTGGGAACATTAAATGGCACATTGTGTGTGGGGAGGCACGGGCTAGCATGCCAGGCTGACCTGAAGGGAGCCCTGTTCTGCCAGCTGTGTGTCTGCTCAGACCATGTCTGCCTCTGAGTCTGACATGGAACTTTCTCCGACTCACTCTGGAAGTGCCAGCTCTTGTGAGCAGAGGTTGATTAGACTCCTGTTGGTGGCATCCAGGTACATAGTGAGTTCCAGGCCAGCTTGGGTTGTGTGTAAGAAGACACTGCCTCCAAAAACCGAAACAAAAGTCCTACACCGAGGAGTGACCATGAGAAATAAATGAATCACCAAATACAGACTTGAACACACGGTGGCAATCTGTGTCCTAGGAGGGGCACCATTTGTAAGTAGAATAGCCACTATTTTTATAAATTCAACATTGCCCTGGAAATTGTGTGAAATCCAGAAACAGTCTAAGACACAGATGGGAAGACCCATCTGGGAGAGCAGAGTGGAGCTTGGTGACACAGAACTTGCACAAAGTCCCGTGTGGTAGCGTTCCACACTGTGGATGAGAGCCCATAAATGTTCTAGCACATAAAAAACCAGTCCTCAGTAGCTCAAGCCATGGGTGAAGGCTTCATGAAAGAAGAAGTGGGGAATGACTCCCTTGAGGAGGAGGAGGAGAAAGACAACCTTGACCAAACATCTGTTCCACATCAAATACTAGATGGGCCCAGCAGTCTGCGGGAAAGATGACCTGCCAACACGTGAGGAGGGGAGCTATGTAGGGTCTGGTGGGGATGAGAGCAGGTCTGAGGTCATGTGGCCTCGTTTGGCAGTGCAAATTCTTTCCCTTGTAACGCTGAAGATAGGTGAAAGGAAGTGTGTTTGTATATGTGTGCATACGTGAGTATATGTGTGGATGAGCGTGTGTGAGTTTATGCATGGGTATATGTGTGAGAATGTGTGCGTGTTTGAATGTATGTGTTTGCATGTGTGCATATGTAAGTGTGTATGTATGAGAATGTGTGCCTATCTGAGTGTATGTGTGTGCATGTGTGAGAATGTGTGAATATCTGAGTGCATGTATTTGCATGTATAAGAATATGTGTGTGAGAATGTGTACATATCTGAGTGTATGTGTATTGCTTATGTGAGAATGTATGCATATGTGTATGTATAAGAATGTATACATGTCTGAGTATATGTGTTTGCATGTACAAGATTGTGTGCATATGTGAGTGTATATATATTTGAGAACATATGTATATGTGATGACATATGTGTATGTATGAGAATGTTAACATATGTGAGTGTATGTATGTGTGAGAAAGTTAGAATTATGTGAGTGTACATGTGTGCGTGTTTGTGTATTATGTATATACATGTGCCTATATGTGAGAATGTTATATGAGTATAAGTATATATACATATATGTGATTGTGTATATGAATATATGTATTTGTGTGTGTGAATACATACACTTGTGTGTCTGCACAATAAGAAGAATCTTGACTCTTTTCTATTTCAGTAGAGTAAGGACCCCTGAACTTGGCAGCTTCATGAGTTTCTTGAGTTCATTCTAATCCTTGACATGTCGTGTGGAGGGCAGCGTGTGGATGTGAGGTAGCTCTGGAACCCAGCGTGGGGCTGCACAACTAGAACTAGCCTAGTCAGGCGCAGGGTGTGCTTACAGACATGTGGAGTACCCACGTGCTGAGGGGGACAAGGAACTGTCCCAGAGGAGAATGGAAGAGGATGTGCAGACATTTGAAATATCCACGGAGGGCTCAGGATGAGCAGAGGAAGAGGAAGAGAAAGAGATGGATGAGGGAGAAGGACGGGGAGGATTGATCCGGAAAAGGAGGAGGTGCTGTTGGCTGCCAGGGCCCAGGAAAGAAGGCCAGGGTGGGCATCTGACTGAGAAAAGGCCCTGGGATTGGCACCCAGGGAAACACTGGAGGCCTGCATAGGATGATAGGGCAAGATGGCGATGCCCATGGTGCTTCAAGTAGAGGAAGATGGCAGAGTGATTGCTGGGGACAGCAAACCAAGAGCTGGTTTTCCAGATGATGCGTAACGATGGCAACGAGTGTTTCTATCAGACAGCGGGGTTTCAAGAGCCAGGAAGGAAGTACAGTGGATGCCAGAATTGCCCTCAGAGAGAACAGCCCCCCCTGCCTGCAGAAGGTGCTCCAGCTCCTCACAAAGATGGAGACAGCCATTAAGTCCTCTGTCTTTCCATTGGTGGACTGAGGCTGTCGGCTCCCCACACAGTGTGGCGGCATGCGTGAGTGTGAGCTGTTTACTGCCGCCTCGCATGTTTGAACACTTGAATCCCTGCTGGTGGTGGAGCCTTAAATGGACCTCTCGCTAGAGGAAGTGACTAACTGGGGGCAGGCCTTGAGGCTGGAGTCTGGCATTGCCTCCTGTCCGCTCAGCTTTCTGACTGCTTATGCGACGCGTGCAGCTGCCTCACACTCGGGCTGCCTGGCTTTCCTCCTGTGATGAACTGATCTCCTCCAACCGACAGCCACCATAGCCCTTCCCACTTCTCGGCAGTTTGGTCACAGGGACAAGAGGAGCTGGTAGTCCCCCAGCTTGAGGAGGCCATGAGAGTGGAGAAATGCTTCCCGAGAGCCTATACTTCCTGACTCAGAAATCATGGGAGGCTCACCCTGCCAAGGAGGACCCAAGGGTGGGGAGCAAAGGGAGAAGATTCCAGATCACCTTGTCTCCCTGTGGCTGTTGGGGATGGGGTCAGTTTTCGGCAGTGAGACCGGTTTAGGCTTGTTCCAGTTTTACCACACCTGGTTTCTCAACTCAGCGACTAAGAGCAGTGAGCCAGAATTCCAGCTCAGAGGCCCCACTTCCCACAGACCCCCGCCAGTCACTCCACAGAATTCCAGCTCAGAGGCCCCACTTCCCACAGACCCTGCCAGTCACTCCACTAAGCAAGTGAAAAATTGGATTTCATCACCTCTGTTGCTGCCCTTCTGCTAATCACAGGAACTGCACTTCAGAGAGGGAAGAAAGGGCCCAGGGTCAGACACTCAGGGCAGCTTCTGGGTAATGGAGGGTTCTAGAACACTGTGCCTAGGACTAAGCACCTGTTGGGGGCTCTGCCTGAGGCAGCACAGAGAAGGAGCCAGGTGCACTGAGGAGTCCAGAGGTATCCTCTCTGTTCTAATGATAATTTGCTTAATATTTGAAGAAATTCTTTATGTCCCAGCATGTCCTCCCAGTGGTCTCCACCTATTGTCATGCTGTGTCCAGAACAAGAGTCCACAGATTTGATGAGATGAAAGTTGACCTGCTCCTCTGTGAAGGACTGAGTCCCCTGAAGGAATTTCTATGATCACACTGATTCCTACATCAGTAAAGTAGAATCACTTTTACTTCAATGTTTGATTTCCCAAGGACTGTGGCTGGGAAGGCAAGAGGCCTAGCATTTTGCACCCCATTAAATTCTCCTGTTGTTCAGGAAGACTCTGCTGTGGGTGTCCCACAGTCTCTCCAAGTGACAGTTGTTCACAGCAATCCCTGCCTGTTGGCTTTAGCCCTCAGGAACTCCGCATCCTCTGCCTGGGGTGGGCATAGATGAGCAGTGTGGATAGGACAGTCTGGGGCTGAGAACTCAACTTTTACATTGTTGCTGGCTCCTGACCTTGGCCGCTGGTCTAACTTCTCTGCATCCAAGTCCTCTCTCCCAGTGATTGTTAATGTGTGACCTACCCAGGTTGGTGCAGCAGAATTGTCTGTATTCTGTCAATCATGTTTTAAATAAACGCTGATTGGCCACTAGACAGGCAGGATGTATAGGTGGGACAATCAGACAGGAAGTAGAGGCGGAGCAAGGAGAATAGGAGAATTCTGGAAAGCAGGAAGCTCCCTCCAGAGTCCTGCCCAGACCACGGAAGAGGCAAGATGTGACCTGCCCCCACTGAAAAAGGTACCGAGCCATGTGGCTAACGTAGATAAGAATAATGGGTTAATATAAGTTATAAAAGTTAATAAGAAGCCTGAGCTAATGGGCCAATTAGTTTATAATCTTATGGAGACCTCTGTGTGATTTTCTTTGGGACATGCTGGCTGTGGGAACTGGGCAGGACAGAAACCCCAACGAGCAGGTCCTCATACTACACCAGGTGGCTTCTAGTTTAAATAAGTTTCTCTGCAGTAGACACTCGATGTGTTTCTGGAGCGTCTAAGTTATGTCTCCCTGTTTAAGGTATTGGAAACGGGAAGCTGGACCTTCACATAGGCTGTACCAGCTCCCTCCACTTGGTCACATCGCTAGACCACTCCTTCACTTTGAAACATTTGAGACAGGATGTCACCAAACTGTCCAGGCTGTTCCTGAGCTCAGTCTGCAGCTCCAGGCTGACCTCACACTTCTGCTCCTCTAGCCCTCCGTCTTCCCGAAGAGCTGAATTGCAGGACTGGGTTGTCAGGCACAGGTTGTGTTTTATTTTCTCTATAAAGCAAATGGAATGTCTTGAGTGGTGTCTTTATGAGGCTTCAGCAGTCCTCGGAGCCATCCAGCGGGGTCCTGTGGGACCTGTGCTTCGTGGAGGAGACTCTTGTCCTCCGTGGGTAGGGCTTCCACAGGGCCCTTCCTTCCTCCCAGCCTCTCTCTACTGGGGAATGGCACACAACCTAGCAGGCCTGCCTCTGCTCTTTCCAGGCTGGAGTCTGTCGGAGCCAGCAGGGTCAGAGCAGTTCTAATCCCCCAGCTTCATCTTCTATGGCCTCTCGCCTGTGTTCCCTTCTTTCATTGGATCACTGTGCTGGGTCCTCACACTCCGTGGATAGATAGACAGAATCTCTAGGCTGGGCATGGCTCCTGGTTTTCCTTTTAGCCAAGAACCTGGGCACTATTGTTCTTGAGCCACCTTTTCCAGGTGGGGATGCTTCTTTAATAATAAGTAGTGGTCCCTTGGGGAGGTGGGGCCTGGTGTGATGGCTTAACACCCAGGAGCTTTCTGTGCAGGCACGGAAGCCTGTGTGCCTGCTTCAGGAGCTCATATACTAAGATTGCAACAACACAGAGGGGATCAGAATGGCCCTACACAAGGATGGCATGCAAATTTGCAAAGCATTCCGTAGTTTTACACATAAAAATTTAAAACAGTCCGTAAAACAAACAAACGACAGTAAAAATCCAAAGTCAAACATAGCTGTGCTGCTTGTGGTCCCAGCACTAGTGGGGGTAAATAGTAGAATGCCTGGGGCTCTCTGACCACCAGCCTTGGCAAACCCAAAAGCTCAAGGCTTGGTATGCGACCCTGTTTCAACAGTTAAGATGGAGAGTGCCTGAGAAAAACCCTTTGCCAAGCTCGGACCCTTATGTGCATATATGGACCTGTGCACGAGCTCCCCACACACGTGTACATAGGCATCCACAAACATATGCATGGGCACCGCCCCCAAACACATATACAGACATACACACAAAACAGCAAGTGGTGAGAGCTCCTCTTTGGGGTGGTTTGAGAGGTTCCCACTGGAGTGAATGGAGGCCTCTCAGGTTCCTGTGAGCGGGAAGTTGCTGCAGCCTCAGAGGGGTCTGGGTTCCACAGAGGAGTGAGCGAGATGGGAGGGATCCTTAGACTCCATGGAAACCTTGCCCACCCCTGGAAGACTCCAGAAAGTGGGCTAAATAGAGGGCTGGGCTAGTGAATGCCCTGGGGGAAGGGCCTACTGGAGATGGTTCAGACTCTCAGCTGTTGACCAGCTCTCCAAATTTCTGGTTTCACAGTCCACTGTCTGGTTTGTGCACATTCATTCCTACACCACACTAGATCAAATCCTAGAAGCAAGGACTGTGGATGGAGCTTGTTTGTCTGGGCGCCAGTGGAGGGTTGGGAGTGGAGAAGGGAAGCAGGAATAAGGGTTTGGGAAATGCTGCGTGCTCTGTCTCCCTATGGCAGAGTTCTAAAGCGTGTCAGTTTGGAGAAGTGTGCTGAGAAACCCTCTTTATTTATGAGGCTTCCTTTGTTTCACCAGCGTTCCCCAAGCTCTTCTGAGCACAGCAAAACCTGTGCACATCTTTGACAGGTCGTGGAGTGAGTGATGGGAATTGGGGTGGTCGGTGTCCTTCTGTGGACATCATCACTGTTCACCAAGGGCTCGTCCACCTGCGCTCTTCTCCCTCTGACACAGCCCCAGCCTGTGCATCACTGCTGGTGCCTCCCGCTTTTCCTCAGTGCACCCGACCCCCCCCCCCCCCCCCCCCCCCCCCCCCCCCCGCCTCATCTCAGCAGAGGAGATGTGACTCAGTCAACCAGCAGTGAACAAAAGCAAGAGTGGCGTGTTATCCAACAGAGGAAGATCCTCCGACACAATGGGAGGTTGGCTTAGGCGCGGCTGTTAGACTTCCAAAATAGACTCAGGAGAATCAAGGCCGCCCAAGGCTGGGATCTCCCACAGACTCTGGGGACTTTTGCCTCCACCCCCTTTTGGCGACTCAGTTCTGTGTGTGAGCTGGTGCTGCCTCCCGGGCAGCGAGAACCCCTGGGGTCAGCATTCAGAGCATTGACCCTTCACACTTCTTTCTCCCTGAGAGTATTGGTTTGAATGAATCCTGGTTCCTCAGTGAGGGATTACCATTCCAGTATCAGCCAGCCAGGCCCCTGCTCAGGGACGATGCAAGCCTCTGAGTCTCTTTAGAGAGCAATGTGGGTGGGCTGGGAGAGATGCTCAGAACCTGTGATTTTGGTGAATACCAGAGCTGAGGGAGGACAGAGGGAACATGCAGTGAGTGAGGCCCACGTAAGCCCATCGTGGGTGTAGCCAACCTCTGAAGCAGTGAGGGCTATGGAGCTGGAGCTGGGTACAGGCAGGAAGAACTGTGCTCCCCAGCTGTGGAGATCCTGGAGGCTTGACTGTGTCTCCAGGAAACTAAATGTCCAGGGCAGTGTAGCTGGCATCTGCGGCCTTCTGGTAGTTGTTCAGGCCCCGAGAGCTCTGCTGCATGGCTGGATTGACACCATCACTAATGGGTTTGGTGAAGGATTTTACTTCCCTCCTTTTCCTCTTTTCTCATCCCATCTGACCCTTCTGCCATGCAAACATGCCCCCCTGAAGGATGTGGCACCAAGGGGCAGTCTTGGAAGTAGATACTGAACATGGCACTTTGATCACCTCTATAAAAAATAAATTTCTTGATCAAGAAATCAGCTCAGGGACTTGGTGACAGAGGCACAAATGGGCCATCCATTCATTTCACCATTTGTTGCTGTATCTCACAGGCTTCCCGTGAAAGGTTTTCTAAAGGAGGTGGAGAGGATGATGGAGTTAGCTCTATGGGGGTGAACTCTTGGGGGAGCACAAAGGTCAGGGGGATGACCTGGCTGCTTTTTCATTCACAGGGAGCATCACACGGGGTCTATGGTAAAGTGCAGTATAAGGAATTATCTCCAAAGGGAAGAGCTGGTGTGGATTTCTGCCTGTACCATTTTGGTTCCATAGCCTACAGGCAGCTACCGTTTGCCAGGCCCCATGACTGGTCTGGAGCACACAGACACCAAGGGAACACAGTGAATCTGTGTTGGAGGAACTGAACGTGTTTTTATGGCTAGGACCTAACATGCGATCAGGGGTGGCATGGGGTGGGTCTGGGAGGCTAATTAAGGTCCAGTTTTCAGAGTTGTTTTGGAATAGAAAGTGGTATTTCCACACACATGTAATCTCCTTTGGGGGTGAAAAGAATGCTCCAGAACCTGAAATGGTGACCATCACACAGCACTGGCAGTGTGTCTAACGCCAGTGAAATACGTACTTCGGAACAGCTCATTTTGTGGGGTGCAAATCTTCTTACAATACAGCTTTTGGGGGTTGAAGAGCTGGCTCAGTGGTTAACAGTGTTTGCTGCTCTTACAGAGGACCCATGCTGGGAAACTCACACTTTCCAGTTTCAGGAGACCCAGCACCCTCCTGAGGTACCCCCAAGGCACATGGTGTGCATAAGCTCACACAAGTACATTCATACACACCCAAAAACATTCCATTGGTTGATGGATGTCTAGAAATTCAGGATCTCTGGAGTGTCATGTTTCGCAGCTGCCTATGCCCGAGGATACAAACAGTGGGCTCGGGCAGCTGGGAGATAGTGTGTTGGTTGCTTGTCCAGGGCCGCTCCTGTATGGGGAGGTGGTGGAAGGTCTCCTTCTCAGCCTGGATGCTGCCCTGTTCACCTCTGTGGCCCACGCACGATGCTAGACTAGCGTATGGAATGACATCAACAACATAAGACTTCGATAAACACGTCTGAGTCTCAAGGGCCCCTGGCATTTCACGGTCACCTGTTTGGAGGCACGGTTACGTGGCCCCACGGGGCTGCTGCAGCTGGCCAGAGACGCTGTTTTTCTGAGATCAGCCTCTGTTCCAGTGACTTCTTTCCTCATCAGCGCTCAGGGGTCCTGCTCAGTGCTGAACTGCTTAGAGAGCACAGCTCCTTCCCTCTCCGCAGGTCTTGCTGTGCATCAGTGCCAGTCTAACCCGAGTCCCGTTTCATTTCATCTCTCCTGGTGCTGAAGGAAGAAGTCTCACTTGGGCTTAGAATGGTCCTATGTGGGCCAGATGAGTGCCTATGGTTTGTTTGCTCCTGGAGGCTGCTCCTGCTCCAGTCTGACACTGGGAGATTGGCATGTTTCTTTTTCTTCCAGTTCACAAGGCGGTCCTCTCATAAAAGCAAGGGCTTTGCAAGGTGAAGTACCGTGAAGGCGAGAGGGGATTTTCTGCAGCTCCTTCAGAGTACATTCCTCTTTCCCCACCATCTCTCTAAAGGGAAGAAAGGATATTCCTACTGTAACCTCATCCTCGCCCCATCTTCAGACATCTCTGACTATCGTTGATCTAAAGTAGAAGAGAAAGCCCTGGGGGTGCTGGGTTTGGTCACCTCCTGTCCATTCATAGTCTGTTGAGGGGGAGACCAGAAGAGTCTCCTAGGATTGGGGTTCTGGGGATGGCTGAACCTGCCACAGAAGTTACTGCCTGGTTCCTTAGCCACCAAGATAGGCACCCCCCCCACCCCCGCGCCCGATAGTGCCAGTGGCTGTGTCTGAGGCCAACTGGAAGGGTCTGTGGCTGAGATGTCCCTCTCAGGGCAGCTACTGTAAGGGAGAGGGCTTTAGGGCTTCTGTGTGAGAAACCCCCCATGAGTGTGCTGAACCAGCTCAGCCCCCCAAGAGGCTTGGGAGGGAGGAGAAATCACTCCAGGGCTGTAGCTTCAGGTTCCTTCAGGGCATGTGCTCATTCAGGGTTCGTATCTTGCCCCCTTTTAATCAGGGAGACGGTGGGTCTTTCCCTGTCTCTGCTCACGACAATAGCTGTCCCCGGCCATGGAGAAGCCATGGCATAACTCCAATGCCCGCTGGGCACTCTGTCTCCTGAGGCTGATGCGACTAGTCTGTGGGTGGTAGGCAGCTCTGGTTCCCTGCTGGAGATCAGCTTACCGCAGTACCGCAGTACCGTCTGACCTTCCTGAGCTGGGGACACGATCTCCTTTAAAGCCATGTTTCTCCTGGATTCTGCCTCCTCCCTTGGGGACCCTGGCATGCTGATCTTAGCTCCCACTCAGTCACACCCGCCATGTGCATCTCCAGCAAAGGCGCGTTGGGCTTCTTTAAGGTTTCTGGAGAGGGTTCCCAGCACAAGCACGTACACCAGGGCCGCCACACATGCTCTTCTGGAAGGATGGCTTCTGTGCTCCTGTCTGCACGCTGCCTGGGCAGTGGACTCGACGCCTGTCACAGACACACCCTTGCCGTGTCCCTCTCAGCTTGCTAAAGCTCTGATCTATAACATACATTTAGAAACAGGAGTGATTCCAGCCTGAGTTCTGACAATCTTATTCCCCACTTCTTAAAACACGTCCAAGAGATGTTTTTCAGGTAACTTCTCTGCTGGACCAGGGGAGGTTTGTTTATGGGCCCAGCTGTGGCTCCGTGCTGTTGAGCACACACAAAGGCCTGCTGGAGTAACAGGGGCTAGCGCTTCTTCCAGCGTGGATTCTTTAATAGCTTCTAGATACATCCAAAGCATAAACTCTATCTGCAAATTCCTCCACAGAGGGGCTGAAGGTAAACATCCTGGAGAACAAAGGTCAAGTGTGGGGGAGAGAGCCCTGTGGAGGTCACCAGAGGGCAGGGTAAGTGGGACTTGTCATTTTGCAGCTTTTTTTGCTCTCCAGGAAAGCAACCACCAGCCATGAGTGTCTACTGAGCACCTGAAATAAGTCTGGTCTTCAATGAGATGTGCAGTCAGCTTCGCCATGTATGGGTCTCGGACACGGGATGTGAGAGAGATACATGATTATGTGTTTGAAGCATGATGCTCTGACTATATCTTGTCATGAAATATATCATGTGCTAATTTCATGTTTAATATGTTTTAGAGATTTTTTAAAAATTTTAAAATTGTGTACACACATGTGTGTATGTGTACCTGTGGTTGCATGTCTGCAGTTGGGCTTGTGTATGTGTGTGCTGGTGTCCTTGGAGGAGGCAGAGATGTTGGATACCCCAGAGCAGGGCTGACTGGAGGGTATGAGCTATTGGGGATCGAACTCAGGTCCTCTGCAAAAGCATACGTGCTCTTAATCCCCAAGCCATCTCTCTAACCCAAATCTAGTTCTTTTAGGTATACACACTGGAGAATTTGATACACACAAGGCTGACCTCCTGTCTGCAGCCCTGGGGCTCTTATAGGTACCAGGATTCAATCAGGTCCACTTGCTGGCATTTTGGAGACAGAATGGATGCAAATGGGGGAATCAAGCTTCTGGCTTACGATGGAAGAAAAACCATGTAAACGGGATCAGTATGTTTCACACGACGACGCTCTCCCCTCGCATCCTACCCTTGGATCTAGGGATCGTGAGTTTGCTTTGAGTCTGTTCCTTTTCAGTCTTGTTCCTCTCCAGTCCAAAGGTCAGGCCTCACACAGTGTCTGTCTGCCAGCACCCCACCCTCTTAAATCTGAAAGATGTGAGTTAAGGGACTGGTGATGCGTTTAACTATTCCTTATCAATAAAAAAAATTGGGAGTCAGCTATTGGGGCAAGAACCTGAGTGATCAGAGAAGCTCCAGAGAAGCCACAGTGACTTCCTACCCCTTTGATTCCTTCATCCAAAAAGGTCGAGATCCTCTCTAAGTCCCGCCTTACTACTTACTTCCTCAGTTCTCCAAAGCCTCAGTGGTTAATTTTGGTCAGCTAGTGGCTAGCTCTGCCGTCTGATTCAAAACAAATTTTATTGTCAGGATGCAAACAAAGTATCACACACCAGATGGGTGAGATGGCTGGACAGTACTCATTGTGCACGTCTGGTGAGCCGAGTTCGATTCCCAGAACCCACACAGAGAGCCAGATGTGGTGGGGCCTGTCTATAATTCCAGCTCTCCTACAGTGAGGTAGGAGGCAGAGACATGGAATGGGCTGGAAGCTCATTGGGTAGCTAGCCTGGAGAACACAGCATGGCGGCAAGAACAAGAGAGACCTTGTCACGGCAGGGTGGAAGGAGAGAAGTGACTCCTGGAAGTTGTCACCTCCACTGTGTGTTGTTGCATTCCCACACCCACATTCATACACACGTTCACACACACACATTCACATACACATTCACACGCACAAGTACACACACATTCACGCACATGTTCACACACATGTTCACACACACACACATTCACACACACGTTCACATGCCCACATTCATGCACACGTTCACACACACACATTCACACACGTCACCTGGCTTTCCAGGAAGAACCTCAAAATTACAAGAGGCTGTCACTATTGCAGAGCTATCTGTGCCTCTAGGCACCCTTTACACACTCTGCACCCCCTGAGAATGACCTTTATGGGCGTATCTGTCTCGTTTTGTCTTCCTATTGGGTTTGGCTCAGGAGGCACAGGTAGGGAACTTGGAGTAGGAGAGGAATGGGGCACTCCTCTTAGGACTTTGGCTGGATTGAAATGGACTCAGTTCTCCCCACGACCGGGTTCCACCTGGAGACTCCTCTTGTATCGATCTGTTTCCTCCTCTGGTCCCTTTCGACGCAGAGCTGTGATGGGCCCAGCTGTGCCAGCCATGGGCACTGCTCCACATGTCCCAGATTGCTGTCTGTTTCTCTGATGAACGCTACAACCAAAAGTAACTTGTGGAGGAAAAGGTTTATTCACTTCATCTTACAGCTTGCAGTCCATCATCAAGGGAAGTCTGTTGTGGTATTGTGTTTGTGTTCTGACAAATAGAGCTTGCCTGGAGAGCAGAGGGTGGAAGCCATTAGTTAACCACAGTCGTCTGGAGGTCTGTACAGACAGACAGGAAGTGATAAGGCAGGAGGAGACAGGCTCTCTTTTTTGGTCTGAGAAGTCAGAGAGGTAGGAGTTACTGTGTCTGGTCCTTTGCTTCTCTGATCTTTCAGCTTTTACCCCAATATCTGACTGCAGGATTTTATTCTTAAGACTAATTAGGATCACATAGAGAAGTCAAAACAGAAACTTGAGCAGGAAGCATGGGGAGATTCTGCTTACTGGATTGTTCTTCCCAGGCCACTCAGTTTGCCTTCATAGACAGCCTAGGCTGCCTGCCTGCGGTATGTATGTGGCTTGGGCTTTTTCAAGACTACCAAGAACATGTTCACAGATTTGCCCACAGGTCACTCCGATGGAGGCAGTTCCTCAGCTGAGGCTCACTCTTCCCAAATGATCCTAGCCTGTGTCAAGCAGACATGAAACCAGCCAGCACACTGGCCTCTGCTGTCCTCCTCCAGCTGCCCTCCCCTGGTTGCCCTCCCCTGGCTGCCCTCCCTCCCCTGGTTGC
>JABTXL010005929.1:27375922-27386983 GCA_025134845.1 Neodon shergylaensis
ACACACACACACACACACACACACACACACACACACACACACACACAGGCAAAACACTCCAATATACAAAATAAAAATAAAAGTTAAAGAAATGAAGAATGGAAGCCTGCCTAATACTGCTCTCTTTACACATTCAAAAGAAGCCCTTGTTGTATGTTTAGAGATAAGAGAATTTATGAAATTAACCAAAAGCTCTGAAACGAGAGAATTCTGCTTTTGTTGTTTAAATGAGAACTCTTTAATGAAGTCAGTGAGATGGGGAGAGCATCCTTGTAGCTTGGAGGAAGAGTTTTTTGAAGGGTACTGCCTAAAGCAAGTTCAAGCAGCAGCTGGAGACAGCAGTTCTCACGCGTGGAAGGAACATGCAATGTTGCCTTCTATCTCCCGAGGAGTTGCTAATTGTCTGATTTCTCCTTGGCATTCCTCAAGCCTGAAGTAATTCACCATGGGACTGCAGTGTGGCTTGTCCTGCACCACTGGACATTTTATTAGTGATTCATGCAAGGTGCTCCCTGCAGGATTGCAGAGAGCTCAGACTTGTTCCTCCTTCTCCCTGCGGTGCTGTTGGGCCTTGGGAGATCTGGGCAGAAGCGGGAGGCTTCCTGTTATTATTATGTGCCTGTTTTTACACTAATACTTAGGAGCGTCCTGGGATCGCGGTGCAGAGGTGGGACATCCTGTGTTTGGATCCTGTTTGCACTTGCTGAGTGCCAGGAGAGGTGAGAGGGATCTTGCTGAGCAGTTCTAGTGGTCCAGGGATGGCAGGCATCCCATTGTGCAGGGTGCTCCAACCCTGATGGCGGGATCTCTCTGAATGCGTGGTTTTGGGGGAGGCACAGGAGGGTACTGACTAAAACGCAGTTCAGGGACCGTGCGTTAGTGGTCGGTTGTCGGTTGTAATTTAAAAAGATTTTCCCAGGGGGACTGCTGCAGAACAGTGAATGTGTTATACAGTGTCCTGAAGAGAGAGAGAGAGAGAGGCAGGTGGACAGACAGACAACACACACACACAGAGACAGATAGACAGAGGGAGACAGACAAAGAGACAGAGAGTTAGAGAAAGATAGACAGACATAAAGAGAGCAGAGACAAAGGAAGAGAGAGAGAGAGAGAGAGAGAGAGAGAGAGAGAGAGAGAATGCTCATAGGGTAGGTACATTCATGTAAAGGCCTGAGACCATCCGAGGTGCTGGTCCTTCCTTCTACTGTGTTTGAGGCAGGGCCTCTTGTCCCTGTGTTGTGTAAACCAGGCTAGCTTGCCTGAGGCCTTCAGGGATTCTCTGATCTGTTTTCTGGCTCACTGTAGGAACACCGGGATCACAGACATGTGCTGTTGTGTCTGGCTTTGTGTCAGCTCCAGAGATCTGAGCTCAGGTCCTCACACTCGGGTAACAAGCCCTTTACCCCCTGAGCTGTCTCTCCAGCCTCATGACCCATCACCTTGTAACACAGTCTTTGACATTAAGCTCTGGCCATCCGGCCCTTGAAGAGTGCTTGGCATGTTTTAATTCCTTGATGCAATCTTGGTGAATGAACCAATACACAAGAATAGGATGGCATTTCCACCCTGGGAACAGAATGTGTTCAGTCCAAAGGGAACACTAGGGGCAGCTAAAAATGGTCAATATAGAAAGCTTCTAGAATGTTCTAAGATCTGTTCCTTTGCCATTCTCAATCAGCCTTTGGGGAACACAGAAAAAATGCTGTTTAAGGATTTATTTGAAATCCCATAACCTCAAAGCCTGTCATTCACACACGGGAGATGGAGAAACACTGGGTGGCAGTTCTATGCTTGGGTTTTCCTGGGACCTTGGTCACACTGCCTGAACCCCCTTTAGAGGACGTCCCCCCACCCAGGGCTAAAGGCTCTTGTTTACTCCAAGTGGCCCTGCTACTCTGGTCACAGATGGTTAGCCCAGAGAGGGACTGCTGACCCTAAATGGGCTTGCAGGGAATACTGACGTCACTTGAGCTGGCCAGATGTGGGGTTTAGCCAATACAAGATTTCTGTGTGAATGGTGCCAAGTCACCCAGTCAACCCTTCCCCAGAAGTACAAACGTGAGCGAAACTGAGAATCACAGAAGCAGCAGGGAGGTGCTTTGAAGGAGAAGGAAGCAAAAGCAGGAGCAATGTGAGCAGGCAGAGGGGAAGAGGTGGAGATGCTGGGCCGTCCTGGTGGATCCTGGGAGGCTAGTTCTCCAGGGGCTCCATAACTGCTTCCAAATCCTAATGAATGAGGCTCCATTTCCCAAGATGCCTGCCTGTGGCCATGGGCACAGTTAAACAGATGCCACAGACCAAGGCAGCCCATAGGGCAGCCCTAAGGAGCCCCACCACCTAATTTCCTATCTCTGAGACCTAGACTTAGACTGGCCATCATGATGCAGTTCCGAGATCTGTGACTGTGGGATTCTGGGTGAGTGTGGGAAAACAGGAGGCCTCTGTCCCCAGGAGGGTGGAGACAACTGGGAGGCTCCCATCCTGCCCCCAGAGGAATTCACACCCAAGCTGGCATGCAAGGAAAATCCATAAACAGACATTTAAGGTGGTAGATGCACAAGCCTGTTGTAACAAGAGATGTCGGGAGTGGGTGATGAGGACAGTATGGCTGGGCAGGAAGCATGGGAAGGCTCCCAGGAGGAGACTTCTGACCCGGAGACTGAGGGTTGGGAACACTCTTTCAAATGCACGAGTGTCATGTGTAGCCAGGGTGGAAGACAGCCTGCATGCATCACTGCATGCCTACGGAATCTTTCTCAAGCCCAGAAGCATGGCAGTTACGCCCGCAGAGAGACTTCCTGGCTTGGGGGCTGCTGTGGCCTGAGAGCTTCACTAGTGCCCCGTGATGAGAACATTGGAGGTCACATCTGCCACTCTTCCTGGGGACCACAGACCAAGGCTCAGATGTGATGTGAGAAAGCTTCAGCTGGGTGTGAACCGCAAGGGCGACAGAGCGTTATGTGCACACTGTGGGGATGTGTCTCGGCCAGAAGCTGTGTGAAATAGCCAGGGGAGGGCTCAAGTTTGCCATCCCGGTTCCAGGGAGGAAAAGGCGTGTGTATCTCTGGGGTCAGCCCACCAGCTGGCCGGTTTTGCTGAACTGGGGTGTTAAAAGTAAGTGTTTCTGTCTGAAGAAACTGGTGTCGCGAGCAACGAAGCAAGGCGCCTGAGGTTGATCTCCTGCCTCCAAATGCAGGCACACACACGGGGAAGTGCACGTACGTAGGTATGCGCACAAGCGCAGATAAGGCATGCACACTGGGAAGAGGGCTTGAGGAAGAAGCCAGCCTCCTGCGGCCCCCACTGAGACCTGCTCTGAAATTTAAGAAAAGAGAACTCAAACTATCTTAGTGGATTAAGCATCTGGTATCGCGGAAGGCAGAGAATTCACTCCGTTGTGAAGGAATAGAATTGAAAGGCCGTGGCTGGCTTTCTGGTCCCCGGTCCTCTATTTATGGAATATTGATGTCGTAAGGACAGCACAGGCACACAAGCAACCATTCTCAAAGACAGCGAGGAGGAGCTGTGCCTGGGGATAGAAGGCTCTTTTCTGAGGACTTCCTTTGTTGTCTTAGCTCCTACAAATCTTCAAACGGTGCCAGAGAGCCTTTCATCTGGAGTTCAAAGTCTAAAAACAAAACAAAACCTGAAGACTGCAAAAAAGAAAGCAAGGAGAAGCAGGCTGTTAAGAGACAGACTGGCTCAGGGCAGGAAACTCTTTTGTGTTTCGCTGTAGGGGTGACTGAAGGGAGAAGGGTCCCAAGCCATTCATACTTTGGATATCCTTCCCTGAGGGATCTGCAAGGTCATCTCTCTGCCTTAGTCAGTGAGGCAGCCCAGCTCCACTGCTGGGAGTTCCCAGCCTAAGTGATGAGAAGCCTTGCCAGGTGAGGCGGGTGCTCCTGGAAGGGGCAGCTTCAGGCTGAGGGGCTGGAGCTGGGGGCTCGGTGTAGGCATGGGACCCGCAAGCAGCTGGGTGGAGGCTCACATTGTGCTTCCAGCCATCGGTGTAGACCCCTGTGTGGTGACTGTCCTGCTGCAGGAGTGCACTGCACATGGCTAGCTCTCCAGGGCTCAGAGCACAACTGACTCCATGATGGAAGTACCATTCAGGCTGCAAAACTCAGCACCACCTGCCAAAAGCAAAGGTCTATCAAAGACCAGAGTTCTGGGAAAGTCTCTGTTTTAGTTAGTTTTTTTTTTTTTTATTGCTGTGAGGAGGCACCATGATCATGGCAACTCTTATAAAGAAAACATCTAGTCGGGGTAGCTTGCTTCCAGAGGTTCAGTTCATTATCACCGTGGTGGAGAGCATGGTGTGCAGGCAGATGTGGTGCTGGAGGAACATCTTGACTGACCCACTGGGGGGTGTCCTCAGCATAGGAAACCTCAAAGCTCACCACAGTGGCTTTGAGTGACACTTCCTCTAGTAAGACCACACCCACTCCAACAAAACCACACCCCCTAATAGTGCCACTCCCTGTGAGATTATGGGGCCAATTACATTCAAGCTACCGTAGTCTCTAAATGTACTAACTTTGATTTTTGGCTACTGCAGTTCTGCTTCTGGTTAACTGTTCTTGTTAACTGAATGATAATTTTTTTCCTTTTTTAAACTTTCTTTTTATTTATTCTATGTGTCCCAGGATATGATTTTTGTGTTTAAAATCTCCTTTGAGGAAAGCTTGGGGTTCTGCTGGGATCCCAGTTACCTGCTGGCTAGTAAAGACTTTCTATTGGCTGAAACCCACGTCTGAGCAGTCTTCTCTGGTGGATACTCCACAACAAATCACAGTTCCTGAAGACAAGACCTCAATGTCGCAGGAGGAGAGGCTTCCTGGCCAAGCTGCTAGAAATGAAAAATCGACAAAGCACATTGGCCTCAGAGGAGCTGATGAGTGGCTGGGCAGGGCTCGAAGGAGGGAAACTGGGCTTATCCTCCTGGCATTGGCTGTATGGGGACAGCCGGTAGCTTGGGTAGACTCCAAGTCCCTGAAATGAGAGGGTTTGACTCCCTTGAGACTCATTCTTCTGTTACCAATGCCCATAGCTATGCACTGACCTCTGACATCTGAGAGTCTGCGCAGACATATTAGCTGGGCCCTGGGAAGGTCAGACCACACATGGCATGCCCTGCTATGTTTTTGACCACAAGGCAGTGTCCTCCAGAGGGAATGTTTTTTGGGAAGGTTTGAAAAAGGTCAAGACTGAGGGCTGGGGACACTGGTGGCTGAAGTGCTCGCTCTGCAAGCATGAGAGCCTGAGCTTGAGCCCTAAACATAGGTGAAGTCACGGCCTGGGAGTCCAGCCAAGGACTCAGAGACACGCAGGCTTGCTGGCCAGTCAACCAGGCTTAATCAGCAAAGCCTGGTCTCCAAACACAAGACAGATGACGGCTCCTGAACAATTATACCTGAAATTGTCCTCTAGACTCCACATGCACATGTATACATGTGCATCAATACACAGATATTTATATACAAACACATGCTGACATGGGCACACATATGATACACACATGTACACATATATGCGCACACACACATGCACACACACGCACACACACACACACGTCCTTGCACCTAAGCCCCACTCAAGCCAGCCTCTGGAGTGAGGCTGTGTGGACCTGCCAGCTTGCAGCTAGTTCCAACACTGAGGATAATAACACTCTGAGCTTTTCAGCAAGGGCCTCCACAAACAGAGTCCCCTGGAGAATAAGCACAGGCGGGGACCAGGGCTGCTGCCAGAGCTGTGTAGCCTCCTGTGACCACGGCTTCCTAGATTCATCGAAAACCACCCGTTGCAGCTTTGGATCACGACGAGAGGAATTTTCCAGAGCTTCTGGGACAGTGTGTGGCAGATTGTCACCCAGCCTCAGCTGCACGCTGTTCCCCCGGGGTTGGATTGTGTTGCTGTTCTTTCTCCACCCTGGCTGGCTGTCTCCTGTGGGAGGGGCTGCAGAACCTTGCTGGGGACTCCTGAGGACTTGAAGGGTAGCACTGGAGGCTGCAACCCAACTGTCTTCATGTGACAAGGAGGCGACTCCCTCAAAAGCAGCGACAATGGTTGCCTCTCCTGTGCCCTCCTGCTCTGCTCCTTTATTTGGGCCGCAGAGTCTGCTGTTCCTTGACTGTGTAGCTGGGAAGCACCATTGTGAGTCCGTAGGGTCCTTTCAGGGGTTGCTGCAGGGCCCTCTCTGCCTACTGACCAGGGAAGAGCCTCCCCTAACCTCCACACTATGATGATGACAGACACTGATTCAGCCTAGACTGCACTCTGTTCCCACCAGGACTTTGCTGATGTGCATTGTGGACAGCATGACTCATGGCTGAAGGAATGGGGTACCACACCCTGTCCCTGCTGCTGACACCGTGTGAGTTTCCAGACTGGAGACCTCCCGCTCTCAGTTTCAGGGTCTTTGTCCCCTTTGTCTGTCAGAGTTCTGTCATAAACCCAGCCCATGTCATTCTTTCTTCCTCGGAGTAGGACCATGGCAGTGAATCTCTTGGGACTGATGTGAAAGTGGGTGCACAGGAGGCAACAGCTGGCTGAGTTTGGGGAGCGCTTAGCAGATAGGATATATTAGTAGTAAACATTGAGAACTAAAGACTGGTGGCCATGTCTGCTCAGGGGTACCCTGTATCCCTCCAAAGGCTTGATTCTCAGGAATCCCTGAAGAACCCATGTCCCATTCAGTCCTCTAGTTTACCCTTCTCCGAGACCTCTGTACCCAAGTGAACGCTGTCAGGGGACTCATGGAACTGCTCCTCTCCTCTGTATTGGACGTCTGTGGGCTACTGTATTAGCCTGTTTTATATTACTGTAACAAACATAAGACTGGAACGTTTATAAATAATGGAGTGTATTTAGCTCCCAGTTTTGGAGATTTGAAGACGCTGCACCAGCTGTGGTATGGGCGCAAGGCAGTCGGAACAGAGGACATCACATGGCAAGAAGGAAGCCAGAGGCCAGGGAGGAGTCACGCCTGATGTCTCGAGTCTCTTATGGCCATGGCTTAGTTACTTTTCAGGGAAGCCCCACAACCTCAATACTATCATATTGAGGGACCACGTTTCCTCTGCATGACCCTCTGGGGGCACACTCAGATGACATCCCAAACAGAGCATGTGCCTTTATCTTAGCCCCATCCATTTGATTCATCCCTGTAGGGAAGTGGGCACACAGCTATTCTCAGGAAAGGCTCAAAGCAAACGACTCCAACTTTCATGTATGCTGTTTCTCATGGTTTCCCTCCAAGTCACCCTCCAGACCTTGGCAGCCTGGACAGATGTCAGCTTTTGTCCAGGGCCACCCGAGTCCCCTGAGCTTCTGGCCTGGTGGTCATGCATTCACTTGCCACTGTGGTCATGGATCCCGGAGACAGATATTGACAAGCAAAGGTAGTGAGAGTGATTTCCTCAGCCTCGTTCTGCCTCATTCATCCAGGTCTTCTGTGTCTGTAGGGTTTCCAGAAAATAGGCCGAGACACCCAGGCACACCCTTGCTATCTAAAGAGGGTGCTGAGTCCATTCCTGGGAAAGAGGGAACGGTGGCTGTACTGGGCCTCCATAAAGACCTGGTTCTGTCTATGACCAGGGTCCCACACATGGAAGTGCCTACTTTACTCACTAAGCTGGGGAACTGAATGCACACACATGTTCAGACACCCACAGAAGCAGCTGCTTGTCCAGGGTCTGTTTGTCTGCTGCTTTTATGAAACCCATTCCCACAGTGGTCTTGACCATTTAAATGGCAGTCATTCATTGGGTACAAAGTATTTCTTATTCCCATATGGGTGGTTTATAACTCAAGCCACATACAGCCAAATCCAGGCTTCTGAAACTTCTCTGAGCTTCCCCAAGACAGCAGGGAGGAGTCAAATTTGACCCCAGAACTTTCCGGTAAAAATCACTGTCTTAACTTTTCCTTAGAGGATATCATGTCTTCCCAAAAGCCTTCTCAAACCTATCTCATCATAAACCGTGGTGGTCTGAATGAGAATGGTCTCCATAGGTGCGTATATTTGAATGCTCTTCCTGGTTAGCAGAACTGTTTGGGAAGGATTAGGAGGTATGGCTTTGTTGGAGGAGGGAGGTTTGTCATTGGAAGTGGCTTTGATGTTTCAAAAGCCCACACCAGACCCAGTCTCTGCTCTCTTTCTGCCTGTAGCTTGTGTATCAGACGTGAGCTCTCAGCTACTGCTCCAGCACCATGTCTGTCACCATGCTTCCCACTGTGATGATCATGGACTAATGTTCTGAAACTGTAAGTCAGTCCCCAATTAAATACTGTCTTTGATAAGCTGTCGGGGTCATGGTATCTCTTCACAGCAGTAGAGTAGTAACTAAGGCAACCCCCTTGGGACATTAGGGATAATTTGAGTGAGGATGACATTGGGGCTGTCAGGGGTGGAAGAGGGGTCATGACAGTATGGTTTATGCTCTGCCTCTGGTATCCAGACATCATACTTAATTGGTACCTTAAAAATAAATGAATGGTCTCTGCTTTTCAAGAAGTCTTTGTTTCTGGGTTGGGAACATAACTGTACTAGTACAGTGTTTGCATAGCATACGAAAAGCCCTGGGTTAGGTTCCTAGGTTGCCATAAACTGTGCATGGTTCCTTTTACTTCGTTCTGGCCACGGGATGGTGCCATCCACATTTAGGTTAGTCCCTACTCAGTTCGACTTTCTGTAAACCCCTCACAGACATGCCCAGAGATATATTCCTGTGGTGATTCTGAATTAGGTCAAGTTGACAAGATGAACCATCGTAATTCCATCCTACTCAACTTCATGCTCAATCACTTCATTTTAAATCAAAATACTCCAGCCTTGGTACGAAGTGTTCTCAGTTCTATAGGAAGGAAATGTGGGCATGGCCTATGAAGAAAAGATCTGACCAAATCAAACCAAAGCCCAGCAGGGCAGGTGTCAAATCTGGTAGCACTGTGTCAGGTATCTGGAGCAGAGGATGGAATCATCTGGGGTCCCATGAGCTTGGGGAGCCCAACTGCTTCAGCCTCTCTTGGTCTGGTTTCACTCTGAGCCCACTGTTTCCCCATCAGATGGACAGGTGGCTGTCCTGGCACCTCTGACATCCTGTGGACTCACTATCTAAGATCTGCACAGTGGCTTGTTAGGGGCTCCTGGCAGGGATTATGACTCGTTCTGTGTTGCTTCATCTCAGCAGGCTACTGGAAGGCAAAGCAGACGCATAACCCCGAACATGCTTTTTATAGATATATGCTTTGAGACTATGCCTATGAAGAGAGAGCTGGGGTTAATGGAGAGAGGGAAGCAACACATACCCCCCCAAAATGCACACCCCCACACATACATACCCACACATGCACACACTCACACGTTTGCACATACCCACACACATGCACACACTCATTTGCACATGCTTACAAACACATGCACACACACATTTGCACACCCTCCACATGTACACACACACCCACATACACACACCCCCACACCCATGTATGCATACTCAGGAACCCTGCTAAAGTGAGCTGTTCAAGACCCACCATGACTGTCTTTCCTGACCCTGACCCTTTCGTGGGGAGCAGAGTTCCTGAGTCAGCGCTGCTGGCTGTCCAGAGCTGACCTTAAAGTTCTGGCATTTTTACCAGGCAATTGTTAAATGGATCCATTTTATAATTAAGTTCTGTGAACTTTTACATTAAGAATATAAAAACCCCAAGGTATAATATTCAAAATATCACTTTCCTCTTGTTTAATGTGCCAGTGTTTCTATTTTGAAAAACCGAGACAAGGTTTTGGGCATCTCAAGCTTACTTCAAGCTCACTCTATAGCTGAGGGTGACCTTGAACTTCTGATCCTTCTGCCTCCACCTTCTGAGTGCTGGGGTTGCAGTCCTGGTGTGAGTGTGAGTGTATGTGTGTGTGTGTGTGTATGTGGTGGTACTGGGATTGCAGTCCTGGTGTGTGTGTGTGTTGGTGTGTGTGTGGTGCTGGGATTGCAGTCCTGATGTGTGTGTGTGTTGGTGTGTGTGTGGTGCTGGGGTTGCAGTCCTGGTGTGTGTGTGTTGGTGTGTGTGTGGTGCTGGGGTTGCAGTCCTGGTGTGTGTGTGTATATGTATGTGGTGCTGGGGTTGCAGTCCTGGTGTGTGTGTGTTGGTGTGTGTGTGGTGCTGGGGTTGCAGTCCTGGTGTGTGTCCTGGGGAATCCATGGCCTTGTTCATGCCAGCAAGCACTTTACCACCTACATACACCCCAGCTCTGTATTGGAGCTCTGACTCAGTTACATTTCCCTCTATATCAGACACAGATACACGTCTGTCTGTATCAGACACAGATGCACGTCTGTTTGTATCAGACACAGATACGTGTCCGTCTGTACCTGTGTGGTGTGAGCACGGTGTAACAACTTCCCATATCTCTTTTCAGTTCATGTTTGTGACACTACTTCGACAGTTGGAAACTGGCCATGGTGGGAGTGTACATGCCAGAAAGATCAGGTAGCCATCCCCGGTTTGGTTTGTTGTTCTGTTATTGTGTAGTTGTTCTGAACGGGGCGGGCTTTGCCTCCAGGAGACACTTAACATGTGGAGACACTTTTGATGGCCATGAACCAAGTGGCTCAGGTGTGCTGGCATCTAGTGACAGAAGCCAGGGCAGTCGTTGTACGTCCCACAGCATACAGGGCCCAGGCAAAAACACGCCAGTATTTGTTACCTAATGGTAACATCTCAATAATGCTGAAGCTGAGGAATCCCGCTCTGGAATTTAAAAAGTGATGAAAATTGTTAATAATGGCGCTGAGGAGAAGGCTCAGCAGGACAAGCTGCCTATCACCAGTCTGAGGATCTGAGTTTGACCCTAGAGATCCATCCGGGGGGAAGGAGAACACCAATCCTCTGAGTGTGCTATGGTGTACCCCATGCTGCTGTTCACCCCAAGTAAATGTAACAATTAAAAAAATGTCAGCAGTGTAAAATAACTTGGGTGTCATGTCTGTGCTTGCTACACTGTGTGAAACACACGCACACACACACACACACACACACACACACACACACACACACACACAC
>JABTXL010005929.1:27388887-27412707 GCA_025134845.1 Neodon shergylaensis
AGAGAGAGAGAGAGAGAGAGAGAGAGAGAGAGAGAGAGAGAGAGAGAACAAGTGCATCCTTCAGGCACAGAGTTATCAGTCTGGGCAGTCTGGGTGGGGATGGGTTTGGAAGGTCGGCTTTATTACTGGTAAAAGCTGTTGCAGTGGCAAGCCGGACTAATTGTACAGGTCAGTTACGCAGAATCTTTGCATTAGCCACCCAACCCACGGAGAGAGGGCTATTGTTATAGGTAAGGCCAAGTGGGAGCTGTTAGAAATGTCTCTACATACAAACATGCCACATTCCTGGAGAGCCTTGCAGGGTTTGCTCCACCTGCAAGGACTTGGAAGAGGCAGGGGTGGGACCTTTCAATGCGCCTGTTTGGCCTGTACAGAGACATGCAGATTCTGGAGAGTGACACTTGGTTAGCATAGACTTGTTCCTTCGGAGATTCCAGCTGCAGCTGCTGCTCCAGCTGTGACTTCAGTCTGTGCTCAGGAGCAGATCGCCACTCCCTCCTGGGTGGCATCGCTGATCTGGAACTGTCCCCCCGCCCCCAGCACATTTTTTAATGGCCAGAGGCTCCCTCTGCTACCTGCTGCAAGTCAGCAATACACCCTCGCTGGCTGACCTGGGGGGGGGATCAGACATCACCCTGAGCGTCCCGAGGACCCCTGGGTGCTGGCTGGTTAAACTGACTGGATGTGGCACTCAAGAAGCAGCTATTTTAAGTCTTGCACAACAGAGGGTGGAAGAGAACCCCTCCCCCGCCCCCCAACAAGCTGAAGGAGACGCCTAGGGTTCTGGTGCTGTGGGGCAGACACAGCCATCCTTCCTAAGATGAAGGATAAGACACTGCGAAAGCTCCTCCTTTGACCTAATGAGTCCCAGCACTTAGCGAGCCTTCGCAGGTTTTGAAAGCAACACATTCCCTTTTTGGCTGTGCTACTCTGGGCCACTCAGCAGTAAATCTCGGAACTTCAACGGGGACTAGAAGAAGAGGGGGCTCTGCAACAGGTCCAGGCTGTCACACAAGCTGTGCCGGTATACGAGCCAGCAGATCTAGCCACGCTGGCAGTGGTGCAGACTCCGAAGCCACTGGCAGGCTTAGGAAGCAGAGCGGACCCCTACCATCTTCCTGCCATCTCCTCTGGAGAGCTCCTCCTTTGGAGGAAAGACTTTTGGGCATGCACCAGTATGGGGATTACTGAGTCATACGGCCCTCTGTTTTAATTTTAAAGGCGCCTCCATCCTGTGTTCTATAATAGACTCTCTCATTTACATTCCCACCGAGTGTCTGCGGTTTTCCTTTTCTCCCTAACTGCTTCGTGTCCTCTTTAGCACCGTTCTTCTGCCTTTTTTCTGCAGCCCCCGTTCTAACTCGAGTGGGCAGGTTTCTCCTTATGGTTCTGATTTGCATTTGTGCTGCTCGAGAGCGGCCAGCGCGGCTCAGCGCTCCATACATTCTCTACACCCGTTCACCTCTCCTGTCTTTTCTTCCTTTAAGAATCAGTTTAGAAGCCGGGCGATGGTGGCGCACGCCTTTAATCCCAGCACTCGGGAGGCAGAGGCAGGCGGATCTCTGTGAGTTCGAGACCAGCCTGGTCTACAGAGCTAGTTCCAGGAAAGGCTCCAAAGCCACAGAGAAACCCTGTCTCGAAAAAACCAAAAAAAAAAAACAAAACCAAAAAAAACAACAAAAAAAAAGAATCAGTTTAGGTTTTTGCTATTTTAAAGATATTGTGTGTGCGTTCGTGTACCTGTGCGCACACACGTATGTGCATTTGCATGCATACACCTGCAGGCTAGAGGTCAACGGTCTTTCTCCATCACTGTCCCTGTTGGTTTTGAGACAAGGTCTCTTACTGAAACCAGAGCTCAATGCCTTCGCCATGCTGACTGGACAGTGGCCTCCAGAAATCCGCCTGTCCTCACTGCCCAGTGCTGGTATTGTAGCATGGGGCATCATGCCAGGACTTGATGTGGGTGCTGGGATCTGAGCTCAGGTCCTCACACTGTGTGGCCAGCACTGTACCAATGGGGCCATCTCCCCCATCTTAATCTCCTCTCCCCCCAGTAGTTTGAGTCTCTTTAATACTCCAGATATCAACCTCTTAGCAGGCTTATAATTTGTTCTTCCCCGTGTTGGTTGTCTCTTTCACGGGGTAGCAGTCTTTTATTTTAGTGTAACCTTATTTGTCTGTTTTAGGCTTTTTGCTTGTCTTTCAAGGGCCCTTTCTTGTTATCTGAGATAACTCGGATGTACTAACTCCATAAGAACTGAAACTTCCCTGGGATAAGAAATTGGCTGACAAGTGGAAGCTTTGGCCTTTGTGAGGCTTGAAGCTGCCATTCCCCGTGTCTGCTCTGGTGTGTGTGAGAGAGGTCCCTGGCCAGCCGCACAGCCCCACAGATCCATGCCCTGCAACAAACCTCTCACTTTCCCTCTCCCTGATCCTCTGGCAGACCTCGACTGATACACTTGATGTAACCTGCTAGGAGGTGGGTGGGGGTGTTTGCTCATTACTGTTTGGTCCAGGGGCTTTCCAGGTAGTCTTAGAAGGCAGCTGCAGCGACTGTGACATCCAGTGGGGATCTTAAGGTAGCTTATTCCCATGCATAGATGGCAAAGGTGCCTTGGCTATTGACCCTTGCAATTGGAATGCTTCGGGCTGATGGCAACGCCATTTTCTGTGCATCACTTTGAGCTTCCTAAATTTCTCTTTTCCTTTCCGTCTCCTCCTCCAAGAGGCGAATATGTGTTAGATGGTGCGAGGAGAATATTGCATTTCAGGACTTCCATGGTCTTTATGATGCTTCTGGATACCAGAGATCCACAGGGGCAGAACAGGCCACCTTCTGGTGCTCCGTGTCCCTCTTATCTGCACATCCAGTAGCTCTCAGAAGAGATGCGTGAGGGCGTAGTCCTTGCCCCTCTGTGGCCCATGGAAGAAATGGTCCTGTCTAAATCTTGTCTCATTAGCTTGCCTTTTACTTCACACATGATAAATTACAATTATACCCTGGCCTGCTTTTTGAGATGTTTTATGATAAAAGAAAATAACTAAACATTAAGTTGTGCTGCAAAATGATATTTGAAAGAAGAATTTTCAAATCTGAATCTTGAAATGTTGCCTAGTTGAAGGGGAGCGTGCCTGGAGAATTTACCATTTGTGTAACTTATTATTGTGTTTCTATCTAGCTGGTGAAGTGGAAATCCAGTGTGTGCCCTCAAAGTTTCTTCAGAGACATACACATATATACATGCATATATGTATACAATATATGCACACAATACATGTGTACAGATACACCCACACTCATCCATAAATTATACATACATAATAGCACACATCTATACACATGCGTGTATGCACACACACACACATTTGTGTGAACACGTATCTATGTGCAGCCACACAATACATATGCATGCATGCATACATATGTATACACATATCCATGCGCGCACACACAAGCTCACAATTTGTGTAGGAAATTCAGCACTGGCTGCAACACATCAGAGTCACCTACTTTTGTTCAAACACTTGATAGCTATTTCAAATCATTACGCTATCTCGTTGTCCCCCAGGCGATGGGGGACTCCTTACCCTCACACCCTCTCTCCAAGCTCCCTGGTTTTCATCTGCCTGGCTTGTTTCTTTTGCCCTTTAACCTCTTTCAGTCAGAGGGGAGGGAAAATATGGCTTTCTTTTCATCTTTACTTTAATATTCCTTCTAGAAACTTCTTTCCCTCACGAAGGATAAGAACATGCCTTTCATGTGATGTATCATTTCCATATTTTTCTAGCATCAAGCTGCATGCTGGGTGAGATATGTGACCATGGAACATGCTGTGTGGTAGCATGAAGTTCACACAATGTCATGGGACTTTTGCATTCTCTCAGAAAACATTACACAGCCACTTGATAGATTTAACATCCACAACACACCAGGCAATCACAGTGAGAAAGTTTTATTTTTCTTATCACATAGGGAGATAGGTGGTCTGGGATGGTCTGTGGACCGTATGGGTTGCACAATGGACAGTGGATAGCAGGTGCTAAGTGGCTGTGGAAGATACTCTCTGCTTGCGGTTTTCTCTGGCCCTTTGCCTGTGTGCGCTTATCTCCTGGGATGGGCTGTGAGAGGCTAGGGGGTGGCAGGACCCAGAGGCCTCCTGGTGTGATGTTTCTGCAGCACACTGGGCCTGTCTCAGCAGTGTTGACTGGATGCTCAGAGAGGGAAGCTACTCCACCCTCTTGTCTTCATTCCAAGGGCAAGAGCCACCTACTATCTATCTTTATCTCCCAGGACTAAGATAGTTCCTGGGGAGGAGCTCATAGCTGCTGTCTTCTCCCTCCTAGGAATAGTGACTAGTGGGAGGTGGGAAGGGGCTAACTGAGGCTCTTCCTCCATTGCACCCTTCACCTCGCCCCACCTCCCCCACTCACTGTGTGCAGCGATGTGGAAGGAGGTTCTGTGGAGGGGAGGATGGCATCCTCTGTGATTGCTTTTTCAACACAGGTCTTGGTTATTCCTCATTGCAGGGATGAAAATGACCTACAAACTTCATGTAAAGAAGGACTTAGTTTGGCTCCCAGTCTGGGAGGATACAGTCCATCCCAGAGAAGACGTGGCATCAGGTATGAGAGGGAGGGAGAGGAGAGGGAAATGAATATTATTATTGAATTCTCTTCCCCCTTTCTGTTCAGTCCGCAACCCCAGCCCACGAAAGGGGTCACCCACATTCAGAGTGGGTAGTTGTCCGTTAGTTCTTTCTGGGGTACCCGCACAGACAGCTCAGGATGCTGCCAGGGAAGATGAGCGTTCACAGCATACGCACTCAATGGACCATGTACCTGATCATCTTCTCTCTTCCTTCAGGCTGCTCTGGTTGGGCACCAAGTGCATCCTCAGTCCCCTGGAAAATTACCTCCTGGGTGCACTCCTGAGGTCATCCCTGCTCTCCCTCTTGAGTTAGTTCTGCAAGTTGACTGACTACACATTTTTGGATATTCTCGAGCTCTATTTCATTAAAAAGGGATATATTTTATTTCTTCTTTGACAATTTCGTACTTATCTATGATATATCCTGATTATATCCGCCCCCTTCCCAGTTCCCCCTCTGTCACCTTCATGATCCCCCCTTTGTATTCTGCGAACCCACCAAGTCCAATGAGTGCTTCCTACTGTACTGTTGACTGACCGTGTTGGCTTGATCCTGTGCAGGTGTTCATAGCCGCAGTGACTTCCTGGACACAGTGACCATGTTGAGAAGAGGGTTTCACAGCCCTCCTCCCAATCCTCTGGCTTTTATATTCATTCTACTCTTCTTCTACAATGTCCCTGAGTCTTTTGGGTGGGATGTTGTCAATCTCAGCTTTTAAGTGTTTTCTCCAGGTCAGTGTCCTGTTTACTGTGTCCACGTCTTGATGTTCCCCCTTGGCTCTGTACCTCTCCTGTCACCCTGGTGTGATGATTCTCCTAAGCATTGCTTTTGTAAATAGATTTATTTTATTTTTAACTTGTGGATATATCTGTGTGTGGTGTGTGCACGAGAGTGCAAGCACTATGGAGGCCAGAAGACAATGCCAGATGCCCTGGAACTTGAAGTACAGGGGAGTGCGAGCCATCTGCTACCTGCCTTATTGCTGGAGACCAAGCTTTGTTTTGTCAATCACAAGATCAGTACCTGTTCTTCAGCACTGAGCCGTCTCTCCAGCCCCTACTCTAATCCTCCGGCCATCTCTCCAGGCCACCCCTCTGCGTGGGTTCTTGCTGTTGCTATTGTTTTTTTTTCATTCTCTCACATCATTTCCTCGACAACTTATATGGTTGTCTGCCAGATCACCAAATCTTCACGCCCTGGGACCTCATGTTATTGTTCAACCTTTTCATTCATCCTTTTGACAATTTGTTATTTAGACAGTCTGAAGCAAAGGTCCTTGCTGTCTGCCTCAGCCCATCTGTTGGAGCCCACCTCGGCTGTCTTCTCCTCAGAAGGCAGCTCTCTTACCCTAGCTCTTCTCTCGCTAACATATTCAGTAACAATCTGCCTCTTGCCTCTCCATCCCAAGCCCATGTGCCTGATCACAGTTCTTAATCTAGAACCGTTACATCTGCACCCTTCCTGCATGCTGGGCCATGTGCTCCAGCACTTGGATCAGAACTTTTAATAAGAACTTAGAACCAAGCTCTCCTTGCAGTTGATTAAAAGTAGAGGATTGATTTTTTTCCCCAATGAATTGCATTGTATTTTGGCATTGCATTTTTAAAGGTTTGCATGCAGGGGAGTTAATGGTCGTTGCGTCAGAGGTGCTTTGGGGAACTGCGCGATGCACTCTTGCCTGCTCGCTTGAAGGGACTGAGCATCTGCTGCTGTCTTGCCAGCCTGGCTCTGTCCCAGAGTTCCTGGCAGCTGAGAATGGCAAGAGATGCCCACGGGGGCCTGGAAGCCTCTGCGGCTCTTCAGAAGGAAGCAAGTCACTGAAGCAGGACTCCATCTCCTCTGCAGACTGGCTCGCCTGGACCCTAGGACCAAGCCTCCTCCTTTCTTCAGGTCAAAGGCCCGAGGACAGTATCTGCCTCAGAACAGGAATGATGTTCCCATGTCCTTAGCCCACCAAGCTGGCAGTGGACTTTCGGAAAGAAGGGAAACTCACAAACCATGAAGGCCACGTGATTCTTCATGCTAGGACAGAATTATGTTTGATCTATTTCTGAGCAGAAATCTGCAGGGCACATGAATTAATCATGTGTGAGCTGGACCCCAGCAAGCACTTGCCACACACAGGAGTTCCTGAAGGAAAGGAAGGCTCATGTCCTCCATGTAGCATCACAGTTTTCCTAAAGCAATGATTCTCAACCTATGGGTCCTGACCCTCTGGGGTTGTGTATCAGATATCTTGCTTATAAGATATTTACATTACGATTCATAACAGTAGCAAAATTCCAGTTATGAAGTAGCAACAAAATAATTTTATGGTTGGCATCTCTCAACTCCTGTCCCTTGAGTCCCTTCTCCCACCTCAGTGTGTGTGTGCACTCTTTGCTGTGCCTTCATTTATCTATGACCTCCTCACCTGGAGCTTGTCCTAGTCTCTGCTCTGTAAATGGAGTATTTGTTGAGGGTCAACTGACTTGCAGATACCTGGGGCTCTCCTTCACCTTTAAGTTGCTAATCTCTTTCTCTCCCCCCTCTCTCTTTCTCTCTCTGTTTAGATATTTTGTTCACTATATTACAAAACTATGAATTGAAGTAATATTTTTCTTGATTATTTACTTTTGGATCCCCTCTTAAGTATCCTCTGGAAGGTTCATTTCACAGCAATGAAACTACTCCCCCACTCCTGGGAAATTCTGAGCTCATCCCCTTCCAAGGAATACTTGGTTCCTGCTGATCCTTCATATGTATAGCTATGTGACAGGGAGAAGATATTACTCATCAATCATGGGGACTATGAACCTGCAGCAAGGCCAGGCACTACCTGACCTGCTTGTGACATCCGTAGGGGAGGAGTCTCCTCTGTTTAGCAATTCCATGCTTACCGATAGGAGTATAATTATCAGTCTGAAAAGACTGTGAAGACAAGCCCTCAGGGCCTGTGGGATACCGAGGGCAGTTGGGTAATGAGAGCTTCTGTTTCCGATGGAAATAGGTTCCTTGAGATAAAGTTTAAGTGTCACCAATAGGATGTACACTACCAGTTCAGAGGTGACTGTGGTCTTGAGAGGTTTGCCTACACAGTCTGGTGTCAAAGAGGTGAACTCTGCACTCCAAAGGAAACTGTGCACACTCGAGTGCTGTGAAATAATCCTTTTGCACATTGTGAAAAATTTTCACTGTTGACTGGCCAATAGCTGAACAGGATAAAAGTTAGGTGGGAAAGCCAAATTGAGAATGCTGGGAAGGAGAAGGGTGAAGTATGGAGTAGCCAGCGAGATGTAGAGGGGCCAGGGGATGAACGTGCCATGAACGTGCTAATAAAAGTACCACCCCATGACGGAGCATAAATAAGGAATGTGGGTTAACTTAAAATGTAAGAGTTATTTAATAATAAGCCTGAGCTATTGGCTGAGCATTTGTAATTAATATTAAACATCTGAGTGATTATTTGAGTGGCAGCGGGACAGGAAAACTCTTTCTACAGATGGTGTTCCAACATGGGTCAGCTACATCCACATAAAACCCGAGAGAGCTTGGGAAAGGATTCTAAACATACAAAAATGTAATGGCTTCTGATGGATTCTGTTTGTCAACAGTGAGCAGAGGCATGAATACTTTAAGAGAGAGCTTCTTGGATCAGCACTAGTAGCAAAACCCACATGGTTCTTTTCAGAGGGCCTGATGCCAAACATTAAGTGAGGTTTATAAGCACCAGGTAGCATGCTACTCAGTGGTGGTGTGGACCAGGAAACTTCCGAGAGTTGGAGCAGTAAACATAGTTCCCAGAGCTGGCAGTAAATGAACCTCCATCATGAGACTAGGCTCTCAGGAAACAGGGAAAGGAGCCAGCCACCAGCATGCCATGATCTAAGCTACACAGCAGTTTAAATTTTGCTCATGCAGACATAAAAAGTTACAGATTCTCAGTAAGGACAGATTCAGATAAAAAAAATACCCACCTCTGAATGGGTCACAATGTGTTTTAAAATATACATTTGGGAGAGAAAAGAGAAGGTATAGACAGTCATACAAAAAAAAAAGAAAAGAAATATGTAGTTTAAAAATAGTAAAATCTTTAAAAAGGAAATAAAGTAATATAAAAGAAATAAGTCATGTAAAGATGAAAAATACACAGAGTCTAGATCCTATATATTATTGTGCTGTCTTTAAATTTTTTGGCTGCTAAGAGACACTGGGATAACCTAGATTAAACCAA
The DNA here is from genome assembly GCA_025134845.1 of Neodon shergylaensis. NCBI lineage: Eukaryota > Metazoa > Chordata > Mammalia > Rodentia > Cricetidae > Neodon > Neodon shergylaensis. The sequence continues at coordinate 27,397,753 of JABTXL010005929.1, forward strand.
TTTATTTATTTTGAAGATGTTTTGACTTCAACTTTTAAGTCAAAAAGTGTATTGCTTTGGGGGAGAGGTTATGCTTTTATTTCCACAAGAAATGAGAGGCTATGGATTCATTCCAGGTTAAAGAAAATTAGGTTTGATCGAGGAAGACCCCTTGAAATCCTGGCTACAGAAATAAAGTAATAAAACTAAAGGAACCACAAGACACACATTGTATATTTTACCTGCTCAAACACATAGCAAAAAATAAATCATCTTTAACTGACTTGTGTTCAATGCACAATCTATACTTGTACTAATACAGGTATGTATGTTACCTTTTAAAGTTTATATATTTTTAGAACAAGGGGACCAGGTATCAAAGAAAACAATGACCCAGGCGAGTCAGCATCCTGAAAAGCTTCCAGGCTGCTGACTGAGATGGTCCAGCCTCACAGAATTCTACAGAAATGATAGGCTAGATCTAGGAGTGTCCGATCTGCCAGGGCTGAAGAGGAGAGGCAGGAGCAGCCTGCCTGAGTTCCTGGTTCTGTGGTATAGGTGAACAGGTAATGGAATCGTCCCTTTTATCCTACTTGCCTGTTTTGATCCATCATGGATAATCTGTCGTCAGAAGAAATTCAGCCAAGGGCTCACCAGGTTACTGATGCGTCTTTGGACAGTACAAGGAGAATCCTGGGCTTAGCCATAGAGTCTCAGGATGCGGGAATCAAGACTATCACTATGCTGGATGAACAAGGAGAACAACTAAATTGCATAGAAGAAGGCTTGGACCAAATAAATAAAGACATGAGAGAGGCCGAGAAGACTTTAACAGAACTCAACAAGTGCTGTGGCCTTTGCATCTGCCCTTGTAATAGGACGAAGAACTTTGAGTCTGGAAAGAACTATAAGGCAACATGGGGAGATGGTGGAGACAACTCACCTAGCAATGTAGTATCTAAGCAACCAGGATGGGTAACAAATGGTCAGCCTCAGCAAGCCACAGGAACAGCCAGCAGTGGATACATTAAACGTATAACTAATGATGCCAGAGAAGATGAGATGGAAGAGAACCTGACTCAAGTGGGCAGTATCCTAGGCAATCTAAAGAACATGGCTCTGGACATGGGCAATGAAATTGATGCACAGAACCAACAAATACAGAGGATCACAGAAAAGGCTGACACCAACAAAGATCGGATTGACATCGCCAATACAAGAGCAAAGAAACTCATTGACAGCTACAGCCACTGCTGTACTTCTTTATCAGTTTCTCCGTTCTCTAGCTCCTCCTAAGTCATTACCTGTTCAGAGTGTGGAAGTTAGTGAAAGAAAGACCACAGGAGGAATGCCTCCCTACTTCTTCCTTTCTGTCCTTTGGGGTAGGTTCCTGCTTAGGCTTCACTACAGCCTCTCCCCGTTCACACTCCTAGGCTGCTTTCCGTGCATCACACCCAGTCCATCCTCCTCCTCACCTAGCATCTTTTTTTATTTTATTTTTTTATTGAAAAACAAAAAAATATCCCTGCTTCCTCCCAGCCTCCCATTTCCCTCCCCCTCCTCCCGCCCTTCTCCCCCTCCCCCCACTCCTCTCCCCTTCCCTCTCCAGTCTGAAGAGCAGTCAGGGTTCCCTGCCCTGTGGAAAGTCCAGGGTCTTCTCCCCTCCATCCAGGTCTAGGAAGGTGAACATCCAAACTGGCTAGGCTCCCACAAAGCCAGAACATGAAGTAGGAACAAACCCCCATGCCATTGTCCTTGGCTTCTCATCAGCCCTCATTGTCCGCCATGTTCAGAGAGTCTGGTTTTATCCCATGCTTTTTCAGTCACAGTCCAGCTGGCCTTGGTTAGCTCCCAATAGATCAGCCCCACTGTCTCGGTGGATGGGTGCACCTCTCGTGGTCCTGACTTCCGTGCTCATGTTCTCCCTCTTTTCTGCTCCTCACTGGGACTTTGGGAGCTTAGTCCGATGTTCCAGTGTGGGTCTCTGTCTCTATCTCCATCCATCGCTAGATGAAGGTTCTATGGTGATATGCAAGATATTCATCAGTGTGGTTATAGGATAGGGTCATTTCAGGTTCCCTATCCTCAGCTGCCCAAGGAACTAACTGGGGACATTGCCCTGGGCACCTGGGCGCCACTCTAGGTTCATGTCTCTTACCAACCCTAAGGTGGTTCCCTTAATTAAGTTATGTGATTCCCTGCTCCTCTATCCAACCTTGTTTTATCCCCAATCATCCCGTTTTCACCTAGCATCTTTGCATTCAAGATCTGGAAGCATTGCCAAAGAGCCATGAAGGGGGTGTCTGTATAAGTAGCTTTTGTTGTTGATTGGTTGGTTTGGTTTTGGTTTTGTGGTAAAGAGCAAGAGGAAGGAAGAAGAAGTTGTTAACTCATTAAAGAAACTACGGGTCAAGAAAATGAAACAGGCTAATGCCTGGGGTGGGAGGTTTTACTCATGCATTTTTTTTTACATCACTATTTTACAGCTTCTGCTCCAAAGGAGAACACAGTGGGTTTTCTTACAGTGAACTTCACTGAGTTTGTAGTGATTTGTGTATGTACATAGGTTCTGGGATCCTGTTTCATACTGCACATGCAGAAATTCTCGTATCAGGAGTCATAGCATGGTCCCATTGTAGACCTGTTAACTTCGTGAAGTTATCATTGATCATTTAAACATTTATATATATATGTGTGTATATATATATACATATATATATATGAAATATGAGACTTCCTCACTAAAGCAGGGCTTCAAAATTTTGAATAAAGTTTGACAGTGTATCATGTGAATTCAGATTTACCTCAATACTAAGAATTACGTTTAGATATGAAAAAGAAAACTTGTTTTGATCTCAGGTAGCAAAATAGATTACTTTGAATTTTGTGTAGTTTTAGACATTTAAAAACGTTATAATTTGTTACTAAAAGTTGTTTAGGAAATTAGGCCTTCAGATTAATCACTGATGACTGTACTGCCACCCCCTCTGCTGTATGTTCAGAGTCACGCCTATGTAGATCCTGCAATGCTGGGAATGTTGAGCTGCTATAGCCACCTTTGTTCAAGAATTAGCATCTGTACACTTTAGAGCTACCAAAGTAGATTGGCTTGACCAATAACCATTACTTGATTCTTACAATTAAATTTTGTAACTAATGGTATTGTTCTTTCAAATAGGCAACATATTTCTGACTTATTTGTGGGGGCGATCATTTAATCAGCTAACAAATTGAATAAAACAAATGTCCATACATCAGGCACTCCAAAAAAAAAAAAAAGAAATGATAAAAGGTAGATCATGGAATCTACTTTAATCCAAAAACAACTATTAATCTTAAGTATTTTACATTGGTATGGATTTGTTTCATTTATACAAATTTAAAGTTAATTTTGTTATACTGTATGTATATTTCTATTCTTGTTTAAAGTTGTATTTATGCAGCTTATTTAAAAACATAATGTATAATTAAGAAATACAGATTAATAGTCATCTATAATAGTCAAACTTATAATCATGTTAGGTATGTTTTCAAGGTCATGCATGCACAGATACATTTAGATAGCTAAATGGTCTTCAAACTTCTCAGGGACCCATAGAATATGTCACTTAATATGTTTAATAATATAAGGCTTTTATGACAGTGAGACACATCCTCTTCTAGCAGCACCAATTTACATTAGAGTTGATAATGGGCATCGAAGAAACTCCATATAGAGTTTGTTTTCTTTATAGAAAAAACTAGCTATGTTGATACAGAAACTGCTTTTGCTTCAGTTGCTGACAGTTACTGTCCAAACTGGACCAGCAGGACACAACCAAGGTGACTGTCAAACTTTGTCAAGACAACGTAGGACAGTCCTTCAAAACTCCCTGCTTCACAGAAGGTCTGCCAGATATTCTAGGTCTGTAGGCCAGAGTTAGATGCCCCAACATCACAGAAGGACCTGGGGTGACTGTCCAGGTGGCCTGATGTCCCTGTCACTAGGTAACATTTCACCCTTCTGGGGTCTTTGATGGAATTGAAGGCTATATAGTTATAACTATAGTTTTTCTTAGTTATGATAAAAAGGTAAATTAGGTATAAAACTTTAGAGTCATAGAGATAATATAGGGGAAATGATGGAGGAAGGTCATTGGTTAATTAAATAAAGAAACTGCTTGCCCTGATAGGTTAAAACATAGGTGGGAGGAGTAAACAGAACATAATGCTGGGAGGAAGAGGAAGTGAGCTCAGAGATGCCATGCTCAGCTCTTCTGGGTAGACTCGACAGCTCTGCTCTCTGGAGCAGAGACGCCAGGCTCCTCTCTCCCAGGAAGCTCCGACCCAGGATGGACGTAGGCTAGAATCTTCCCGGTAAGCGCACCTTGGGGTGCTTACACACACTATTAGAAATGGGCTAGTCCAGGTGCAAGAGTTAGCCGAGAAGAGGCTGGATATAATGGGCAAGCAGTGTTTAAATGAATACAATTTGTGTGTTGTTATTTCGGGGCATAAGCTAGCCAGGCGGCCAGGGTGCTGGGGACGCAGCCCCGGCCGCTCCTATTACAACAGCAGATTGCCATTAATGTCTCCCTGTTACTGGATTTTATACCAGTTCTGTAATACTCTGCTTCTAATCCTATGTAATGGGAGGGAATAAGGCAGTGATGTGTCTCTGATGGCCACTTGCCCTGATTTCATATGGGGGTTATCCTGACAGTTGTCACTTAGGTATAGAACATGGATTAGCATGATTAATTTGAAAGGAAAGAATAGAAGTATTCTTCAATAATAAAAAGATGGTGGCAGGGCTGGAGGCAGGGTGGCTCAGCCAGCAGAAGTACTTGCTATGCACTAGCTATGCTACCTTGATGACCCACGTGTGATCCCTAGAACTCACAGAAGAAAAAACCAAGCCACATGCAGTGGTGCCCAACTGTGCTCATAGCCCACTGACAACAAGATGGGCGGCAGACCTGGGCAGATCAACTGGAAATTCTAGGATCATGTAGGCTGGAGAATGCGGCGTGGCCAAACGAGAGAGACCCTGCCTCAAAACAAATGCGAGGATAGACTTTGGAACGTGGTCCTCTGGCCTCCACAGGTGCATTGTGACACACACACACACACAGAGAGAGAGAGAGAGAGAGAGAGAGAGAGAGAGAGAGAAGGGGGGAGATTGAGATTGTTAAATCCTCACAGGTGTGGTACAACCAATTGAAAGTCAGTCTGCAGAGCCTGCACACTGTGGCTACAACCCAACCCAGAGAACATTTGGAAAAGGCAATGACATGGGTGGTCATCTAGGACTTGGGAGCATGACCAGAGGGATGAGAGGGATGAGAAGCGAGGCTCAGAGCATGTTGAGGACATTAAAACTCTTCCTTCCTGTAAGGACACAGAACATTGTGCATCTGTCAAAGGTACTGAGAGTCCAGCACAGACCTAGGACTTCAGCAGAGAACCACCCACCAGTCCTAGCCCACCAGTGTTGTAGTGGTAGCTGGGGTTTCATGCTGGCGTGAGTTGGAAATCACGGGGAAATGCTGTGTGAGGTTTGAGGAATACGCTTAACTTTCTATCCAATTTCTCATAAACACAAAATGTTGTAAAAATTAAGTTTATTAATGAGAAAGAGGTGGGTTTGGAGATGTAGCTCAGTCGGTGGAATGCTTGCCTAGCATGCTCAGAGCCTTGGGTTTGGTCTCCAACATCACACAAAACCAGGTTTGGTGGCACAGGCCAGTAATCCCCGCACGCAGGAGGGAGAGAGAGAGGATGTAGAATTAGAAGACCAAGGTCATCCTTGCTCAAGGCTAGCTGGGCCTACATGAGAGCCTGTCTTAAGAAAGAAAAATTAAAGTGTGTCTGGGGAGAACAATACAAAAGCCAGTGGTCCATTTCCTTCATTTTACAGTGAAAGTTCTTAGCTTTAAAAGTCAGGCTTGGGAGTGATGGACAAACTGGTGAGGTCAGACTCTGGCCCTGTGTGGAGTCTAAGACACAGTGTGTCATCTGCTCCTGCCAGCCAGGCTTGGAACTGCGTCTCTTCTCTAACCCATGCTTATCCCACATGAAGTCCCGTGGAAACTTTAGTGCCGTGGTCGTGACAGAAGCTTCTGGGCAGGGCGGGTGTCCCCTCAGGGCTGTCAAGTCTGATCACGCTCTTCTGCAGAGCACACCTGCTGTCTTGACCGCGTGACAAATATTTCTTTGCACGTGCATAATTCAAGTCTTGGCAAGGATTGGGGTGAGGATGCAGCTGCAGGGGAGTCCTCTCAGCCTGTTGAGGTTGGCTTCAGAAAATGGGAAGCATTTTCTTTCCTCCTCGCAGGAGCCCTGAGAGGGCCTAGTCAGGGTGGGGCTTATTGCTAATGGCAGCGATAACACAGACTTACAGATGGGCTCGTGTTGTGGTGTCCAGGGAGCTGGTGATCACAATGAGGATGATGGTAATGACAGCAGTGAGGGATGTAAAGACAGCTACGTCATACTGATGTCTCTCATGAGCCAGACAGCTGTAGGGGCTGCTACCCTTACTTACTACTTCCTTACGAGAGAAAGTGACTCAGACAAGACTGCATTGTCAGAAAGAGTCAAAGCAAAGCTGGGAGCCAACTTTCCAGCTCAAGATCCTGTGGCCTTGGGTCATCTGGGATTAGGATATGGTGGCAAGATCGCCACTCTGCCTCCCCCACGCTGCTTTTACCTGCTTTTACACATAGGTGGTACATCCATATCCTACACATACACATGCCAGTGGACCACTTAATATTCTTCCCAGGACATCCATGTCTGAATGCCAGAGCTGTGAAAATTGTCACTTTACATGGCAAGTGTGATCTTGCCAGTGTGGTTAAGAATCTTGAGATGGGGGATTACACTAGATTACCTGGCTATGCTCAGGGAGAAGGAGAGGAATCAGGAAAGGAAAGAGAGGGAGGGAGGAAGAGGGAGGGAGGGAGGGAGAAGAGAGAGAGGAAGGGAAGGAGGGAGGGATGGAGAGAAGGAGATGGAGAGGAGAGGGAGGGAAGGAAGAAGGGAGGGAAGGAGAGAGAAATGGAGAGAGAGGGAGAGGAAAGGGAGAGGGAGGGAGAGATAAAGACAGAGATTGAGAGAGAGAAAGCGCAAGTGAACATCCATAGGGAAGCAAAGTGAGTGGCTTTAGAAGCTGGGGAAGCGAGGATTCTCCAGGAACCCACAGAGGGAGCACAGCCCTGCCGACTCCTTGGCTTCATGGCTTCTAATTCCACACAGATTAGTTGCTCAAGTACGGCTTGAATGTGTTCCTCAGAACTTCAGGTGTTGGAAATCTAATCCAAAACTCAGAAGTTGATGCTGTTTGGAGATGATGACTTTGAGAAATGATTAGAATTTGATAAAGACATGTGGGTGTGGCCTCCAAGAAAGTATTAGCAACCAGAAGAGGCAGGTAGCTTATTTGCCCTGTGACATCCTCTGCTGTGTTATGATGCAGCTAGATGTCCCCACTGGATGCCAGCACCAGTCTCAGACTTTCCGTCCCCCAGAACCTTGAACCAAATAAGTGTCTATTCTTCAGAAATTGCCCGATTTTTTTAGGTGCTTTACCAGCAAAAGCAAATTGGAGAGACTTTAAGCCACTAAGTCTGTGATGTTATAGCAGCACCAGGAAACTTGTACATCTGCAACCTAGATCCCAAAGACTCACAAAGAGCACACACATACATATTTACATATAGTTAGGTCCGTCTTTGCCACTTATGACTGTGTTCACTGACTCTGACCGCTTGATATAAATTTGATAATTTGTCTACATTAGGGATGCCCAGGGCACTCTAGAATGTTCTGGTGTCCCAAGGACAGATGCACCAAGGCCCTTCTTTCCAATCTGAAATTGGACCTGGTTTGGATGGCAAGTTAAATGGTCACTTCATCTCAACTCCCCTTTGTTGCCTACATGTGACTTAGACGGTTGAACATTTTCATTCTAAGTTTGCTTTCTCTGTCACCAGCAACAGCTGATAGACTCTCCCTGAGTCATGCAACTGCCCCAAAGACTGCTAAGCCCCTTAATGACCCAGAGAAGTTTCCCCAAATCCAAAATACTTAAGAAGGCACAGACCCCAGCACCATGGTCAGGCCTGAGGTCAAGGATCTGATTTCACTGTGGGGGTAAGCTCCTGCCTGTTTCACACACAGCGTGGTACACGGTGATGGGAAAGATCAGCTTAGAAGAACCCAACCATGAAGTGTCTTTGCCTCATCAGATTTACCCACAGACCCCACCAGCCCCGATGCTCAAACACCTGAAATTGCCTCTCCTCTGCGGGAGTCTGTTACTCAACAACCTTTGCTGTTGTTATGGACCAGATGCTGCTTTCTCTCTGGAAGTCACACAGGGAGGAATTCTCAGCTCAGGTGCGGCTGTATTCTAATTCTAATTCTTAGAATTTAATCAAGCTTAAGTGATGTTATTGGGAAGGGGCCCTAGCCCAGTGGGATGAAAATCCCCTAGGAAGAGAGCCTGGGAAGTGTGCTTGCTTTGTGTCTTTCTGCCCACGTGTGTAGAAAGGCCCTGTGGAGATACAGCTGGAAGGTGGCCATCGACACTGGAGAAGGGTGTCCTCCAGTGCATGGCTGGCATCTCGATCTTGAACTTCCAGCCTCCCAAACTGTCAGAAAATAAGTTTCTGTTGCTTCAGCCACCAAACCTGTGATGTTTTGTTGCAGCAGCGTGAAATGGCTGACACAGCGATCTCTCCCTGAGTCCCCAGTGTGTGTTTCTGTCTTAGTTACTCTCCCCGTTGCTGGGATAAAATGCCCAATGAAATCAACTAAAGGAAAGAAGGGCTACTGTGGCTCCAGCATAAGAAAGGAGACAGTCCTTCATAGAGGGGGAGGACTGGGGACAGGAGCGTGGCGTGATTGGCTGTGTCTGCAGTCAGGAAGCAGGGAGCTGACAGGAAGTGGGGCTTGCTTACAGACCTCTAAGCTTGTCTCCCCTGACTTGCTTCTTCCAGCAAATTCCATCTCCTAAAGGTCCTATTGCCTTCCAAAATGGCAATAGGTCACAGCTGGGACCAGGTGTTCAATGGGCAACATATCCCATTCCAATCCCTATGTCCCTTCCTGTCTGTCTTCTGTTCTCCCACCCATGGGCCACTGTTTCCCAACTTAAGCTGTTCACAACCCACTTAGGCAGCGTCTGGACTTTTCTCTAGATGGTGACTGAAGCATACTGTCTGTCTAAATGGTGACTGGACCACACTGTCTGTCTAAACGGTCTCTGGACTACGCTGTCTTTGCTGGCTTTCTGTGTCTTTGCACTGTCCAGCTGCCACAGGCTGAGGCCTGGTTTGACAGTTTCATCCCCAGACCTTCCACACTATCGAGATAGACACCAGAATGCATGGGGACATCACAACAGCCATATATGGCAAGGTGTATAGTGTCCAGCTGATACTCACCTAGGCCCTCAGAACGGAAAAGGGGCTTTTGGAAACTTTCATGGGATATTTGTACGCTATGTGAGGACGAATTGCTGTCATTGGAGAAATACAATAGTTAAACAGGAAGTATAAGCCGGATTTCAGGAAGAGAGAGAGAAGTTGAGAGGAAGAACCTAGGTGCAGGATTTCACCAGAAACTCTGATGAAGTCAGATATACAGTATAGAACAGAAGTAATTAACCCACAAGGCAGAATGTAGATTAATAGAGACAGGTTAATTTAAGCTATAAGAACTAGATGGAAAAAAGTCTAAGCTAAGCTGAGGCCTAGATTTCATAATTAATAAGTCTCTGAGTCATGTTTTGCAGGCTTGATGCCCAAAGAAAGTCTGACAAGAAAACTTGTACATTTGGTGCCTAATGTGCGGCATTTAAATCCACGTAGGGCTTGAGAAAGTTGAAAACGGTTCTAACATGCTCTGTGCTTGTGGTGCACAGAGCTGCAGCTCTTTTAAGAGGCCCTGGTGCTGAGCACTTGAATGGGGTTTATGAGTGGTGGGCAGTGTACTAGTCCGTGGCAGGAGACTAGGGAGAAAGAAGTGCCTACTGGAGATGGTGGACTTACGCGTGAGGCTCCACTCTCACCGACCTGAAGGGGGGTGCTAGCCACCAGAGCCATAAGCTCCAGAGGGCCTAACAAGTTAAGGTTTGCCTCACGTGGTCAGAGAGGCTGGTAGACATGCAAAAAGTCAGGTTCAGACTATGAAAACCTCTAAACATGAAAAATGTCCTTAGATTTTAAAGAAAGAAAAGAAAAAATAACTAGTGTAAAAATAATAAAGTCGTTAAAGAGAGAGTAAAGTAATATGAAAGAAAAAAAGCCACATAAAGATGGGAAATACATTGGGTATTTGGATCCTGTATGGTATTTTGTTGACTTTAAATTTTTATACTAATGAACAAAAGACAATATCTGCTGAGAGTCGTTGGATTATGGAAACGGCCAAATTAAACGAACCTATATATTTTAAGAATGTCTTAACTTTGGAAGGGAAGTCAGAATATATGTTGCACCAGGGGGAAAAAAGCTATGAATTTCTTCAAAATTAATAAAGGCCAGATTTGGTTGGGAGATACTTCCTGAAATTTTCACTAGAGATATAAAGAAATACACAGAAGAAAAGTTATAAGGCAGGTGACATAAGCTGATCCCTCAACATGGGAGCAGCTCCGAGACTGGATGAGGCATAGTAAGTCTTGTTGGCTACAGAGACCTCATGACCTATTATTACATGACACCTTTCATATGGAATGGATAAAGATTTATTTTGCAGTTTGGCTATATAGTCCAAGCAGACCTATAAAGTTAACAGATGCCTTTTACTTACTCAAATATAGAACAACAAAAAATCTTTAGCTTATTTGTGTGTACCACAATTCCACACTTATGTTACCACACACACACACACACACACAAACAATGTTACCTTTAAGGGTTTATGTGTTTTCAGAAAAAAAGGAATAACTACCAATAAAAACAACTAGCCCAGATGATCCAGTCTCTCAGAATGCCTCTGTTGCAGTTTCCACAAAATTCTGCATCCAGAAAAACTTTAAATCTGCTAGCTGAAGATGGTCCAGCCTCACAGACTACTCCAACCAAGACTTCAGATAAGCTCTATACATTCCCACCACACAGAGACTAAACAAAAGATAATACAGCAAACTCTCTCAGGACTTGAACATTGTCCCAATTTTCTCAGGGTGCCCTCGAGATGCTATCACCCCCCCAGAGAAGAAAACAGTCTAGAGAATGTGATGCCCACATTTCCAAGGGGTGGGGTGGATGGCTTTTGGTCATTCAATGGATTATCAATGTTTGTCATCATTTGGGGGATTGGTTACAAGTTGTTATTGGTCATGATCAGGGAGAAAGCTGAACAAAGGAGATTATATTCAGGGATCTCATTCTGAAAAGAAAAAGGAGGATATAGAAACAATAGGATAAAAAGGTAGATTATTACATCTACTTTTAGGCTAAAAATATTAGTCTCAAATAGTTTGCATTGGTATGAATTTTTGTATATTGATAACAATTCAAGGTTATTTTTATTATACTGTATATATATTTCTACTCTTGTTTAAGGTATTGTACCTATACAGCTCATTTAAAAATGTAATGAAAACCTGTCTCGAAAAACTATAAAAAAATGTAATGAAAAGTTTTGCCCTTGAACTCTATTTAGGATAATAAAGAAAGACAGGCTAGTAGTTAGTCATTTCTAATACGTAAACTTATAGTTATGTTAGATAGGTTTTCAAGGTCAAACAGAGATATATTTTAAATATATTAATGGTCTTTAAACACTTCAGAGATTACAGAATATAGCACCAATTTACTTCAAAAAAGATGATGAATATCAAAAAACTTCCATATGAAATTTGTTTTCAATGTGGCAAAGCTAGAAATTCTGGAAAGAAACTGCCCTTGCCTCTACTGCTACAGGTAATCTGTCCAAACTGGAAAATCAGGACACAAAAAAAAAGTGACCGTCAAACTTTGTCAAGACAAAGTAGAATAGTCCTTCAAAATTCTGCTTCACAGAAACGTCTGTCAGATTTCTAGGCTTGTAGGCTAAAGATGGATGCCCCAACACTGCAGAGGAAACAAATTTAAGGACACTTAATTTAAATCTACAAATCTCAGCTGCAGCATAGTCAGGGCCACGGACCTGGAAGCCCTAACAGGCTGCAGCCTGAGTGGCGGGTGGGGCACTGACTGCATGGCGGTGGGACCACAGGCGATGATTAAAATACCAGCCAATTCTTGTGCAGCAGCTAAACTGTCAGAAAAACATCAGGAAACAAATACAGAGAAGCCCAGAGACGGAAGGCGGAGCCGTGAGAAGGTGGAGACGCAGAGAATGGAGTGATGCACCCACAAGTCAAGGAGCCCTGGGAAACGGTTGCTTTTCAAGGGCTATTGGAGAACACGCAGCCGGGATTGCACCAATTTTGTAGAGTTTGGCATCTGGATGTGGAAAGAATAAATCCCTGTTTTAAGCTGTGGGCGTCATGGCACATTGTTACAGAGGCTCTAGGAACCTTAGCTCTGTTTTCTTAGGTGTTTGGACCCACCTTTGTCTTTCAGCATGGGGACCTTGCACAGTCTTGCCTAGCTCCAGGCACAGGCTTCCAAGCTGCTGCACTGCACTGAGTCCAAGTGCATGTCCCCAGACCGCGGTGTCTCACATGTGCCAGTGCTCAGGGGCCACCGTTTGGATCCTGGCTCCATAGTGTGCAGTGTGCCCACCTGGCTCCTGGGGACTGTGAATCACTGGCAGAGCTGGGTGCTGAAATTCACAGCCAGCACCCTCGTTTCTCCATCTGCTGGCTGTGAATTGTCTCTTGGAAATTCTCTAGGGCTTCTCAGGAAATTTTCTTCTAGAAGAGTTTGCTATGGTCCCCCAGACACTCTCTCTCTCTCTCCCTCTCCCTCTCCCTCTCCCCCTCCCCCTCCCCCTCCCCCTCCCCCTCCCCCTCCCTCTCCCTCTCTCTCTCTCTCTCTCTTTTCTCTCTCTCTGCTTCTTAATGTATCTAAGCCTCAGCCTCCATGAGATGGTTGGTACTGAGCACTCTGGAGACTCAGATAGATGTGTATCTTAGGAGTCTCAGACTCCCCTTTGCCCTATCTTAAGAGTACATGTTTCAAGCAGACCTGGGGACTAAGCAAAGGGAGGCATCACAGGTGACAGTAGAAACCCCAGTTGCATAGCAGGAAGTAAGGGCAGATTTATTTATGGACAAATGTCTCCCAGGTTGACTCCTGAGAGCTTCAGTGTCCAGAGAGGAGGCTAGCAGGCAAGCGTATGCCCGCGGTCCAAGGGTTCATATCGTCATTGTTCATGTGGACCCTATGAGTACCTAACAGTGAGGATGACTGAGAACTTCTGCCACAAGCGAGTTCTGAGTCTTACAGAAAATGCTCACGACTCATTTCAAAGACAAATGAGCACTGTGTTGTCACTGGGAAACTGCTCTGCTTCTAAATCATGCGTGGAAGCCCAGCCTGTTAATCTCCCTGCAGTTACAGGCACCCACGGACTAAGGCTGGGAAAGCTGTGGCATGGGAAGTGCATGACCCTGGTACCTGGGGTTGCCATCAGTGTTACATAACATTTGCATGTTGCCAATGCAAGACAACAAGTGAGCTGGGCATGGTCATGACAGCATTGTGAGCAAAATAAAGCAATACCCATCAGAGTGTTCAGGGTCAGAGGAGTAGCGCACAGAGACCTTGTAAATATCATTGCCTGTATTCTCCAAAACAAACCATGGGGGAAGGTTGATCTGCTTTACCAGTAATAAAGGCTGTGCTGTGGTCTGAGCACCTGTGTTTCACCACCAGATTCATGTGCTGAAATCCTCACCCTTGAGGGGACAGCTAGCTCCAAGGGGAATAATCTTGGGGTCTTTGGGAGGGTGGCCCTCTCATGAGTGACACGCTACAGCCCACACGTGATTCTCCCTCATTGTTGGCTGCCAATGACTCCTGGGGTAGGGGAGGGGCTTCATGTCTGCATGTGCTCTACGCTGGCTTGGTTGGGTTTCAGCTTGCATGGGGTTTGTGCATGGTTGCAACTGTGAATGCAGATGTGCAGCTGCCCCGCTGTGCACAGAATTTTTAGATGCTATACCCAAGAGGAAGGGTCTGCAGGTCCGTGCTGGACAGTTCAAATGCAGCAGCATGTTCAGGGCAACACAATGAAGTGTAATGGAGACAGGTACACTTGGGGTGGAGGGAGAAGAGTGGTGGGTAATGCCCACAGGAGCTAATAGTGATTATTTTTGAAGCATAAAGGAATTGGCCTGCAAAAAAAAAATAATCAGCCAACGAATCTGAGATGGAATTAGAAAGGACTATTAATTAAAGTTACAATTGGAGCCTTGTCATGGAAAGGTCAGAAATGTTTCCCTTAAGGTCTCAGCTCCATCAGCGATTTCTTTAATTAAGAACAATGGGGTTGGAGAACTTTTGCCCTTGTCCCTGCCCCACTGCCACCCCATTTTCTTGAATGTCATGGCCAAAAAGCTAAAAGGATTACAGTCTAGTGCTGCAGTTTCTCAAGGCTAGTCCTGTGTACCATTCCCCACTGCCCCCACCATTCCCTCCACTGCCCCAAAGCCGTGGGGGAAGCCCTGTCATGGAAGGGAGCATTTTCTCTTGTGGTTTTAATACCATCCTGTGATTATCGATCCTGTAATGAAACTGTCCATGGATTTCCAGCTTCTCTCTACATTTCTGCCTTAATTTTGAGCCAAATAATATTCATCAAAGTGCTTGCTATTCTCGCCTTGATGGAAACAGAGTATATGAAGATTTAATAGTTTTGGACTTAATTCCAGTCTGTAGCCATGGACCTGGACATTCACATGGTCAGTAGGCTTCCTGTGGTTGAACCAGGGCCCATGATGGACTGCAGACATGACTAACCAGCACCAATGATGGACTGTACACATGACTAACCAGCACCCATGATGGACTGCAGACATGGCTAACCAGC
>JABTXL010005929.1:27412717-27439768 GCA_025134845.1 Neodon shergylaensis
TCATGATGGACTGCAAACATGACTACCCAGCACCCATGATGGACTGAGACATGACTAACCAGCACCCATGATGGACTGAGACATGGCTGACCAGGGCCCATGATGGACTGTAGACATGGTTGGGCTCTTCCACTTTCTGTCTCTCTCCTCTCTGCCTGTGGCCATTTCCCTTTCTTTCCCGCTCTTCTGTAGTCCCTCCATATTCTGGGGACTTAGATGAAGGTGACAAGCAGGAGCGCAGTAGGGGAACATGCTAAGGTTGGCAGACAGGAAAGAGCCTCGGACTTTGGATGATCTCTCTGGTTGCAGAATAGATACCGATCAATTCACCATTTCTCTGTGCTCGAGTCCGTTGTCTGTCAATGCCTTATTGAACTGAAAGCCTTCCTAAGCGATGCTTTGGGAGACTGTCAGAGACAGTGTCTCTGGCTCCATGGGCTGTATGCACTCGTCTATTAACCAATGACTCAGAACACTCAATAATTCAAAAGATGCTGTATATCTAGAGATGTGACGGGGTTAGGACAGGGCCAGTGGTTACACTAGGGAGGGACTTGGAGGTCGAGTAAAGTCTAGTTTCAACTAACTTTTCATCTCCTGTGGGGCAGACTTTAGTATTATGTTTAACAAAACTGCATCATTTAGACCCTACATGGATTTCCGCTAGGTGTCTCGGGATTTGGTCTCTTGTGAGGGATTGTGGCTACGGTTTCTTCAAAAAAGCGCAGAAGTTCTGCATTTCTGGGTAACTTCCTGCCCCCCCCCCACTTCTTTCGTGTGCTTTGAAGAAATCTGTAAACAGGACTGAGCGGTGAAGCTCAACTAATGGAAATCACCCCCCTCCGAAGGCTCACCCTGGTGCTCGCTAATGTGAATCCTTCCTGTTCAAAGCTTAATACCTCATCCAAGGGCTCAACAATTACACTTCCATTACTCCTACTGTTTATCACAGTTGGATCGCAAAAGCCAATTTATGTTGTGGTTTCTTCTCCACTAGATCCTTACTGTCTATTTTTAAATGTGCCTCACAATCCAGTTGGGTGCTTCAGCACGAAGTGTTGGCTCTGTGAGGCTGCTGGAGCTTTGGCTGTGAAAGGGACCTCGTGCTCCAGCTATGCAGCATCCTCTGGACCGAGTGTGAAGCCATGAGGGGGCTTCTGCCTTCAGCTTTCTCTCTCTCCTCTAGGGAGGATGCTGATCAACCCTCCCCCAGGGGCATTTAAAAACAAATCCCCTTCACATTCTAAAATGAAGAAAAATAAGTGTCACTGCTTGTGTCTCTGACACGGGGTGTGTGGCCACAGACTCACCTCTATGAATGACAAGGGCTGCCACCCCCTGCCCGCCTCCCACTACAGTTTCTGAGGTCTACTCAGGGTTACCACATGTGGAGCTGGAGGTCAGGCTTCAAGGGCTCCAAGGAGCATGAATATAATAGTCTTTTCTTTTTTTCAGAAAGAAATGCTTTTATAGCTAGGTTGGCAGTCTGGGATGACAGTGTTGTTACTGGCACCATCTTCTCATTAAAGAAGGCTCCAAGGTACACAGAAGAAAATAATTCTAGAACAGTCTTGATCATGACTCTCTAACATTGGAAGCGATTTTCTTGATGGGAAATCTTCATTGCTTATCAGGCTGCCTTGCTTACCATTCTGTATGATGGAAGATAAATAAAATATGCCTATAAATAATAAAATAAAAATAAAATGGCGGTGTTGCTTCTCCAGTCTGCTGGCAAAGAGAGAGTCATTATTTTTTTAAATCTTTATTTCTTATGGGGTTTGCATGTTTGTTTATTTATTTATTTTTACTGTGATTTAGAAATTTTCTTATTGTCTTCCCCTATATTTTCTTCAGTCAAATTAAGCACAGACATTTCCCTGCTGTGGTGGAGATGTGGTTTTACCCAGCCACGGCTGAGTTGCCATAGGGTTTGTGTATAATTTTTTCGTTTTCCAAGATTGGATTTTATTTTTGTTTTATATGTATGGTTTTTTTTGCCTACCTGTGAGTGCATTACCATGTGTGTATGCCTGATGCCCTTTGGAAATCAAAAGAAGTCATCGAGTCCTTTGGAACTGGAGTTATGGTGGCTATGAGCCACCATGTGGGTTCTGGAAACTGAACCGACATCCTCTGCAATAGTAGCAAGTGTCATAACGCCTGAGTCATCTCTCAAGTTCCAAAACTGGCACTTTATTTTATTATTACTTTTAAGTTATATGTATATGATTGTTTATCCTGTGGGCATGTCTGTGTACCATGTGTTTGCTAGGTACCCAAGGAGGTCAGAAGAGGGCATCAGATCCCTTGGAACTGGAGTGACTGATAGTTGTGGGCCACCACGTGGGTGCTGGGAATAGAACCTAAGTCCTCTGGAAGAGGAGTAAATGCTCTTAGCTGCTGCGTCATCTCTCCAGCTTCCGTGGGGTCTGTTGATTGCCAAGGAATCCACAGAGCTAAGAGCACATGGATCAGTGAGTTTGTAAGACGAACTACAAGAGCGCCCATGGGCTGTGATGCATTCCCATGGCTACTCCCTACTAGGGCTGTCATACACTGGCTTGGGCTTCACATCGCTAGGGAATGACCCCATCTCCAGAAGATGGTGGCGTTCTGTGGTCTCGGCTCAGACTCTGGCACAGGGTATGGTTGTTTGGTTCTGTCAAACCTGGGTCTGCTCTCCCCACTTGTTCCCATGGAAACTACACTTTTCTTCGCCTGTCTCTTCGATGGGCAGAATGCTGACCATTAGCCAGCAGCAGCCAAGTCCTCACACCATGCTGTGGACAGAGCACAGACCCTGGAATTGGCTAAAGTGGGGACAGGAAGTGAGAGGAGGAGTGGTGTGGAGGCTCTGCCTGCCTCTGCCTCTCAACTGCTGGGACTAAAGTCATGGGCCACCATCACCCATTGTGTCTTCTGAATCATGACAAGATCTGATATGTCCACTGTAACCAAGGGTGTCTCTCAGAAATGGGCATGAAAGAATGTATATACACCCACATTTGTAAAGGCTGAGCACTCTGGCAGGCTACTTGCTATTATTATTATTATTATATATTATACCAAGGCTATTTGGCAAGTTAATAATTTAGGTTGCAAGAGTCTCAGACATTTCTATGAGACAGACCAAGCAAGGTGTATGGTGTATGATTGGGCAACCAGACTTGCTCATGAAGCTGCGAGGCCACAAAGATATATATGTGAGTATACACACATACACATATATATACACATACACTTTTACTATTTATTAGAAATAAGAACAAATTTGCATACCCAAAGTGAATACCCTTGTTTGTCTAATATGAGACTGTCCAGTGATGGACTAATTTGATAGTCATGTGCTGAGAAATGATGGAAGAAAAAAAAGTCTCTGTTTTCCATAATTGACCATGATGTTAAAAGCAGCTTACGGAGAACACTGTCTAGTCAGTTGAGGAATATGGGCCGTACCCCCACATGGAACTGTATGTTTGAAGACGGAAGCCACATGTGTCCGAGCATAGCTCCCGAGTTGCTATGCAGGCTCCTGGGGCAGCATGGACACTGATGGTCTTGCTCAGTGCTGGGCGTCCTATGCAACACTACTGACCTACCTGGCAACATGTGCCCATCATGAAACGGTGGCATGATAGCTATGGGGCCAATCAACTACTCTGTGATTGTATGTGAGGCCTATTCCTCATAGGGATTTCATACTTGGTCCTGGAAACCTGGTAAAAGCTTATGGCTGGGGAGAGTGGAGGCTCTACAGAGGAACGTAGCCTTGCCGTTAGGTATTCACATTGGCAAACTGTCTTCTAAATAGTTGTGTTTATGCCCATAGATTCGTGTGCTCTCAGCTTTGGTTGGGGAAACTTATTCTCACAGTGGGCAACAGTCAATGCAGAGGTGCACAGCTGGTCCAAGAGTCAATCACAAGCTAATGTGAGTGCTTAGCCATGGATGAATCATTGTGTTAACCTCCCCCATGCAAGGCTCAGGGAATACAGCAGAAGAGTGGGTGGAAAGAGCGCAGGAGCGGAGAGATGAGGAAGGGCCTGTGAGAGGCTGACTTGTGGTAAGGCCCGGCCGTTATACACGCCGACTCACACAGCTGTGGGCAGCTCTGAGGGAGCTCGGGGTTATTAACAGAAACATTTCTAAAAGCAGGACAGGAAGTTGGGAAAATGCGGGATGGGGTCACAAGTGGAGATGGAGGGAGAGTGATTTGATTAAAATGCATTGCATAAAATGCATGAAAACTTAAAAGAATAAATTAAAGTGTTATTAAAACAGAACTTTGCACAAGGAACTCAAATATCACCATCTTGTAGAGAAGAATATATACTCAGAAAACATCAACTCAATTTTTGGTCCCATGATCTGAGATAAGTTGTTTCGTTTGCTTTGGTGGAACTTCCATGAAGATCCTCAGCTGGCGCTCCACAGAACTACAATTGTCCTTTGATGAGAGCCCTCTCACAGGCCCGCTTTGGGCTTCTTCTCAGAGATGCTGACCACCAACACTTCTCCAGACACAGCTTTAACTTCCTTTATTATTCTTCCCATGGGTTATTCTCCAAAGTTATCATTTCATTAGTTTCTCCTTCAGGAGTTCCCGTGGAAACGTGGAGCTGGGTAAGTGGGCACCCAGGGGCTCTGCCCACTACTTTCTGGACTGCCACTCTTCAGACAGTGTCGAAGGCCACATTTGCCACAGGCCTCTGCGAGAGTCGGCTGAGATGGAATGATTGTGAGGTAAGAGCCCTGGGCGCTGGCCATGGAGCGTTTATCAAGAGCAGAACTTCGCTGGAACAAACTGTGCTCCACTCCACTGGAACAGAGACGTCTACAGAAATAGCTGCCTGTGGTGAGCTGCAATGCACTGAGGAGACCACTTATTCATTCAAGAAGAGGTGGGGTGCAGAGGCCCTCAAGCTGGAGAAAGGTTGGGGGATTCCACTTACATAAAGTGGAGGACAAAACTCTCTGCTGAACAGTAAAAAAGATATTTTTAAAAGAAAAAGGAAAAAAAGAAGATCCAGGTACTGAAATTTTCCTCTGATCTCAGAAACACAGATTGTGAACAAGGCTCACACCGTCTCTCAGGGTCTAAATGCTGGCTATAGCCACAGGAAACTCAAGTTCTTGGATGATGGAGGAAGGTCATTGGTTAATTAATAAAGAAACTGCTTGGCCCTGATAGGTTAGAACATAGGTGGGTGGAGTAAACAGAACAGAATGCTGGGAGGAAGAGGAAGTGAGCTCAGACGCCATGCTCCCTTCTCCAGGGCAGACGCGATGAAGCTCTGACCCAGGATGGACATAGGCTAGAATCTTCCCGGTAAGCGCACCTCAGTGCTACACACATTAATAGAAATGGGCCAGGCAGTGTTTAAATGAAAATAGTTTGTGTGTTGTTATTTCGGGGTATAAGCTAGCCAGGTGGCCAGGGGCTGGGCTGTGGGAAGAGGCCCGCAGCTCTTACTACACTTGGAAGCAAAGCAAGAATCAAATATGGATTGCTCTTCATCTGGGTGTTGTTTTTTTCCTGGCAAGAATCCGTGTGGTGCATTTTACACACCAAGCTGTCCACAAGGTCCTTTAGGCAAAGACATGCAGGGTCTAGCCTCTACGTGTCCCTGCAGGCTATCCGTCCGAGATCTCACCCAGTTCACTGTCACCTCCCAGACTATTTCCTTTTCTTGGCTGTTGATGGCCCATCTATGTTAGATCACCATCGATCAGTGTTTGCCAGCTGGGCTAGAGTTCCTACCTCAAACAAACAAATGAACAGGTAGCTCGCTCTCTGGGTATTTATAGCACTATCATTCACAGTGACCAGGCAGCTGTCCAATGGGTTATGATTAAACAATAAGAAGGTTTGAACACAAGTAAACTTTGAAGACACAATACTAAGTTAAAAAAAAAAAACAAAAAGCAGTCACAGAGGGGTGTGAGTGTGAGAACACTCATGGGTGTGTGAGTAGACCCACGAGTGTGTAAGTAGACCCACGAGTGTGTAAGTAGACCCACGTGTGTGTGAGCTCGCCTAAGGGCACGTGCGTGAGTGAAGACAGAGGAGGGTACTGGGTGTCCTGCTCCATTGCCCTCTTTCTCACTTGGAACAGAATCTCTCACTGAACCTGGTGCTCAGCAACATCTGGCCAGGAAACCGCAGGCTCCTCCTGCCGTGGCCCCCAGGTGCTGGGGTTCTAGGTATGCGCCACCATTCTCAGCTTTTATAAGGGTGTTTGGGATTTGAGATGAGGTTCTCATGTTTGTATAGAAAGTGCTCCTACCCACTGAACTGCTGCCCAGCTCCAGAAAGTGAATATTTCAGTAAAAAATTATATGAGAAAAAAATCTCTGAGGAATGACCCTGGGTAGGATGGTCCTGTTGTGGCTGAATTGTCAAAGCTATGTTGTTTAGGAAAAGATGATGATAAGTGAAAGAATCAGCTTGTTAACCTTAGGAACCTCCCGCCTCAATGTCTGTGGACCGGCTCGCTCTTCCCCAGCACCTGACTCTTCTTCTCGCAACCCCACACATCCTGGATTTGATCTCCTCTCCAACTTCCAGGACCACTGGCGCCCTGAGGGTCGTCATCACTGACATAATTCCACTTCTACACTAGTTAGGTTGTGTCTCCTAAGAAAGATATGCTCGAGCCCTCGCCCTCAGTATCTGTGGACATGTTCTCATTTGGAAACGGAGTCTTCGCAGGAGTCAACAAGCTTAAATAAGACCGTGATGGCTGATCTTGGTTGTCAGCTCGACAGCATGAAGGAAGATGGGATTTCGGGTGAGGAACTGCCTGTATCGGATTATTCTGTGGGCATGTCTGCAGGGCATATTTTATTTTATTTTTATTTTTTGATTGTTAATTGATGTAGGCGGGCTTGGCTCGTGGCGGGCGGTACTATTCCTAGGCAGATGGGCCTGGGATGGAAAGGAGGGCACAGACTGGGGAACAAGCCAGTGAGAAGCCGTCCTCCATGGCCTTTGCTTCAAGTTCCTGCCTTGAGTCCCTTGCTTAGCTTCTCTTGGTGATGGACTGTGACCTAGAAGTGTAAACCAAATAAACACTTTCCTCCCTAGCTTGCTTTTGGTCAGCAATTAGAAAAATTAGGACAGAGACTATGCAGGATTCAACTGCCCTCCACACTAGCAACGACTGGGGACACGGAGACACGACAAAGACAAGAGGCTGTGAAGACACACAGGAAGAAGGCAAGCAGTGGCAGAGGCCCGCGCGAGGCCTACAGTCACACCATGCCACAAGCTGCTCACTTCTGCAGGCTGGAAGAGGCTAGGAAGGATGGTGTTCCATCCCAGAGCCTTCAGGGAGTGTGACTCTTGCTAATGCAATTCTGGCCTCCAGAACAGTGAGTCATAAATTTCGGCAGCATTGAGCTGCCCGTGTTGTACTGTTTTCTCACACAGGAAATACATCCAGTTCTTGGCCTGAGATCTGGCACACAGAGGTCCCAGCATGCTTGCTGAGCAAAGAGTTCCTCTGCTATGGTGTCTGTGATGGAAGCTGCCCCAGGAAGAGGGTGATAAAAATAGAACTGTGGGGTCGGGGATGTAGCTTGATGGTAAAAGGTGCAAATGTAACGTACATAAAGCTCCCAACCCAGCAACAACTGAGCAGAATCCCAGACATCTTAGTCTGTCTGTATAAGGGGCAGTGCAGAGAGAGACGGATGTGTGGTCCCTGGAGAAGCAGCAGCGTCGGGGACTGGAGTCTCTCAGCTTTGGCCAGTGAGGTTGATAGCAAACTTGTCAGGAGCTCATGGTGATGTGCGATTGTTATTTCAGTGTGTGTGGTGCTCCACCTTCTCACCCACATCCGGGCAGCCGGCCCGGAATCAGAGGTTAGTCCTATGCCTGGTGTCGCTTAGTAAACATTGAAGCCAGAGCTCTGCCTCGGGTCCTGAGGCCTTCCAGACCCTAATGGTTGTCTGTCTAGGAGACCTGTTCTTCTGATAGCTCTCAAGCTCTCTAAACCTCCAGGGGTGGTTGGCAATTACTGACGGTCCGCTCACCCAGGAAACTCAGATTGCAAATGAAAAATCTGCCCTTTCCTTACCTGCCTATTCTCTATCACAGGGTTGATCTACAAACAAACAAACAAACAAACACTTCTTATGTTCCATGAAACCAAGATAATATTGCTAATATTTGAGGTGTACCTTTTCCCTTTTGACGGTCATATTTTAAGATGCACAGCATCTTTTTTGTAGAATATTGTTTCAAGACGAGTTACATTTGTTTATGCTGTGTAACATTTGTTTAATGATGAAAAGATGTGCTGCATTCTTTTCTGTTGCATTCATTTAACTCTGTGAAGCTGTGTTACTTTGCCTGTCTAAAACACCTGATTGGGCTAATGGCCAAATCAGCTGAATGGCCAATAGCAAGGCAGAGGAAAGGACAGGCGGGCTGGTAGGCAGAGAGAATAAATTGGAGGAGAAATCTGGGAAGGTGAGATCAAGGAACAAGAGAAGGCTGAGGAGAGGAAGACATTGGGGACAGCTACCCAGCTACACAGCCAGCCATGGAGAAAGAAGAAAGGAATACAGAAATAGAGAAAGATAAAAGCCCAGAGGCAAAGGGTAGATGGGATAGTTTAAGAAATGCTGGCAAGAATCAAGCCAAGCTAAGTCTAGGCATCCACAAGTAAGAATAAGTAACCGTGTGATTTATTTGGGGAGCTAGATGGCGAGTCCCCAAGGAGCTAAGAGTAAAAAAACAACCAGCTACACCTTTCATTGTGTTTTTAATTTATTATGCTTGCACATTCACATATAATTTATTATGATGTATGAATGTTTGCACATTCGCATGCAGTTTATTACGATGTGTGAATGCTTGCGTGTTTGCATGTAATTTATTATGATATGTGTATCTTACACCTTCGCACGTAGTTCATTAGGATGTGTGTAAGCGTGCACGTTCACGTTCATGGTGGTGGGAGGCCAGCTTTTAGGAGTCAGTTCTCCTCCTCCATCTCTATGTGGGTTCCGGGTATCGAACACAGGTGCTCAGGCTGGTGTGACAAGTGCCTTTACCCACAATCCATCTCAACGACCCCCACTGAAACAAAGGTTGCTAACCCTGTAGGCCCAGTTTCATTCCTCCGGTTAGGTGATGTGACTGACAGACATTTATACACCTGTAAAAGGCTTACAGGTTATGTTGTTTCGTGATCTTTGCAGTGGTGGATAGACATAACTCTTAATAGGCTAGGTAAAATGTTTTATTCTCTGAGTAGTTTCAACATGAAAAGTGTTGTATTTTAAATGGTGTGCACAATGTGTATCTGTGTGTGTGTATGTGCCTCAGAGTGCGGTGCCACAGGGGTTGGTGTCCCCCAGAGCTGTGTGTGGGTATGTGCCTCTGAGTGTGGTACCACAGGAATTGGTGTCCCCTGAAGCTGCTGGACATGGGTGCTGGAAAATGAACTTGGGTTTTCTGCAAGAACAGCTGTGGTCTTACCCACTGCGCCACCTCTCCAGTTCTGTCTGTATTAGCTAATAGAAATATTTCTGTAGTCATTTAGAAAGGTAGTTATTTGTTTTTTTTTCTCCATTTCCCCAGAAATCCTTGTGAGGACTGGCTTCTTTTGAAATAGCTGACCTGCCTGCACATTTGGGGACAGCTTTTAATACCACATGACCTACGCTCACCCCACATGTCGAGGACATTGCGTGTAGTTAAGTGACGATGTTATATAATCTCTGGAAATTATTTTCATTAGGGCAATTGTTGATGTGATTGGGGACAATTTATTCCATTCTGTAATGGTCTTGAGAAACACGAACAGAAAACAATACACGGTAATTGAGTCAAACCATCAAGCAGAAGCACCGGGTTTCGGTACCAGGCCGAGCTGTTCAGAGCTAGTGTCACATAGTCGTTTCTTCAGGCTTAGGTCCATTCCCACTTGAGCTAGATATCTTCTTCTCTAGGACTGAAGCCCTGTGTGGAACTATTTGTGTCTTGATGCTTCCTCCCTCACCAATAAATAATATGGCAGCTTTCGTTACTCTGAGTTCAAAGGAACTTGAGACATTGAGCCAATTGAGAACCATGCCTGCCCTGAGCAGCCAGCTCTTCCCAGAAAGCATCAGAGTCATTGGATCATTCAGGTGAGCAGGGTTTGAGGTAACAATGAGACCCCACCGTGGAAACATGAGGGGAAGGTGGCCACACCATGCCGAGGGATTCTGTCAGTGGCACGTGGCTGACCTCTCACTTTCTTCCCGAGAAAGATTTCCTCTGCAGAATTCAAGGCAGCCACCCACTTTCTATGGGATAAGAGGAGCATGACTTGCATGCTGTCTTTCACGCATTAACAGTAACATGAACTGCAAACACATTTCCGTGGCTTGTTCACTGGAATTTGCAGAATTCATCATGGCAGGTTATGGAGCAGTAGGCTAAAAGTGTTCACTGTGCTTGGCTTCAGCGGCCTGATGAGTTGGTCTATAGGCTATCGAGTTAGCTTTGCCTTATTATTCTGCAGATGGAACTAAAAGACAGCTGAAGTCATGAGCCTGTGTAAGGATGGACCATGGAAAAGCTGGTTGCCAACTTTTAACTGAGTGTATAAAACCCTTCACTGTGGCTCCTCCACTCCTGCCCTGGCAAGCACACCTCAAAGGTGTCCATTAATGAAGAAGCACACTTCTCCTTGTGTTAAAAACAAAGCTTAACATGATCACTGCATTATGTACCTCAAAGAGCTGAGACTTTAGAATGGAAAGACTAACTTTAGAAAGTCGAGACCACTCTATTCTCCAGCATCTTGTTGAATGCTGTTTAAGGTATGAGCACCCAGAAAGAGACACTGCCTATCCTCTGGGGTGAAAGGGCCAGACCCCCAGTAGCATTGGTCTTGCAAGTCTCTAAGTTGTGCCCCCTTGGGTCATCTCTTCTAGATGATCTGCATCCCCTCTGTCTCCTTCACCCTCCCTCTTATTTTTGATGAGAAGAATTTAATTATAAGGATAATGCATCCAGGCTGGGAGATTTCTTGGTCAATAGAGTGCCTACTACACAGACAAGAAGACCTGAGTTAGCTTCCTAGTACACATACATACACACACACACACTTACACACCCTTGCACATACCCATGCACGTGCACACTTGTGCACACACACACACTCACACATTCACATACACTGAGAGTGATGGGGAGCTGGAGGTAGGAGGATTCTTGGGGGTTTATTGACCATCTACACACACATACACACACATACAAGCACACGCGCACACACACATACACACACACGCTGAGAGTGAATAGGGAGGTGGAGTTAGGAGGATTCTGGGGTTTATTGACCATCCAGTGTAGCCAATTGATGAGTTTCAGTTTCAGTGAGATACTATTAAAAAAGCAAGGTAGTGAGGGATAGAGGAAGACATGCCGTGCCAGACTCTGGTCTCCACAAACATAAGTAAGTAGGTTAGTAAATAAACAAGACTAAAAATGAAAACATGCTCTTTGGGGAAATCCAAATAATCCAGGAAACCACGAAACAAGAAAACTTTGTTATATCTGGGACTTAGAATAGTCAGCACAGCTCCTTTCCCTCTTCCCTGGGGACTGCACTGACATTCCAGCCTCCCCCATAGCTCCAGGCAGTCTTGAGGATGGGGGGGGTGTGGGGGTGTGTGGGGGGATGGGGTGTGTGTGTGTGTGCTGCTTTGGAGCCTAGCTCATTGAAACCCTTCTCTTCCTTCTCAGAACCTTTCTCTCTGATGCTGCCAGACCAGGATGGAGGACCCCACAGAGTGACCTTGGGATCCACACACTGAATGCAGAAAAACACCAGAGTCCACAAGTAGACGTGGCTACTTTGCCTTGGACCCCACAGGGTCTTAAGACTTTGGGCTCCTCTAGAGCTACCCCGAGCCATCAGCAGCCAATGCCTTCTGTGTACTTTTCTCTCAACCACTCACTACACCAGTCAATGCACTGGACCTGGAAAGCCAAGCTCCCAGGCTGGGTCTTTATATGTCAGGTTGCTTCAGGCTCAGCAGGGCCTTACTTGCCTGACTAGATGTGTGCCTCGGCACCAGAGTTAACAACTAAGCATCTGGTGTCATGGATGTCATGAGTGCTGCTCTTCATAGGGAAGTTGTCTGACCTCACTGGCATGAGCTTGCCCCGTGTGCTTCATATTTGAGTTTTTGTATGGTGAAATATGCTAGAATAGATACGGCCATAACTGTCAAGCATGGGAGCCTATATAACCTTTGGGGAACTTAGGGGTGCTTCCTGTCAACCTCAAATTGTCAGAATGCCTGTAGTGTGGTAGCAGAAGGCGTGTGCAGAGCAGACAGAGGGCGACTTCTCTGGGAGAGATGATCCTGGGAGACTGGCTGGAGAGGAGCATGGTATGATGCTTTCAAACATGAGGATCCTGGAAAGGAGGAAGCACAATGCTGCAGATGTGGTGGGAGGATGACCCCCAACTCCTCCTGGGGCTCAGGTAGAGTGCTAGCTAGGATCCTACACGGGAAAAGCAGAGTGGCTTTCCCTGCAACACCAGAAAGAATGAACAGCAAGGTATAAACAGGAATGCTGAGGCCACACCACCCTCACTGGTGAATTGTGTTCTGGCCTGTCATTCTAGACATGGCAACTTGATGGAGGAAGGTCATTGGCTAATAAAGAAACTGCCTTGGCCCGCAGCTCCCCACTACAGAATGGTGCCCAGACATGGATGACTGACTCCACACAAAGCCTGAGAAAGCTTGGGAAAGAATAAAGCATGTTTTATTGGTGGCAACAATTTCTTGGGTCTGTTCTACTTGCTAGAGGCAAGCAACTGCTCTCATTTAAGAGAGGCTTCCTGACTCAGCTTTAGCTGCAAAACCCTGCAGCTCTTTTAAGAGGTCCTGCCACGAAACACTTAAACAGTGTTGATGAAAAGCTGAGCGCATGCTTTTCAGTTTTCAGCCGTAGCAGGAAAAAAAGCCACGCTGTTTTAAAATGCTGGCGTTCTGATCTGTCCTGCCAGGCCAAACTCTGACTGTTTGAGGCAAGAGGGCTGACTACAGAGAGAGGACTTGAGTGTTGTCTGTGGACATAATAATGCAGCTTACTTGCTGGCAGGGACCTTAAAATGCCATAGAGTTGTGGTGGTAAACATGGCTACAACCGGTACCTCTGCCATGAGGCCAGAAAGCTAAGGAATGGGCTGAATCCAGCCGGCAAAGCCACGGCTTTAATCCTACCCATATTGCTCAGTAAATTAAAGACTCATGTGGTCAAAAAAGAGACATATACAGTAAAAGAAAGATTCAAAGTCAAAGAAAATGTTTAAGTGATTTACAGTGTGTTAAAAATATATGCAAGCTAAAAGTTAAAGTTCTTAAAAGTAAAAAATGGAAGAAAGAGAGTAGTTGGGTGTGGTAGTACACACCTTTAATCCCAACACTTGGGAGGCAGAGGGAGATTGACCTCTGTGACTTCAAGGTGTGGTAGCACACACCTTTAATCCCAGTGCCTAGAAGGCAGAGACAAACAGATCTCTGTGAGTTTAAGGTGTAGTAGCATACACTTTTAATCCCAATGCCTGAGAGGCAGAGACAGGCGGATCTCTGAGAGTTCAAGGACAGCCTGGTCTACGGAGTTATTCCAGGACAAAGATATACAGAGAACATAAAATAAAAGTAAAAATAAACAAAATAGAGTTAAAATAAAGCCATACAAAGATGGAAAATAAACAGAGAATTTTGATACTGTATGCTATTATGCTCTCTTTGAATTGTTTGAATGCTGAGGAAGGAGCAACAGCTGCTAAAAGATATTTGTTTATAAATGCTGCTGAACTAATCCAACATAGATATTTTGAAAATGCCTTGACTTTGAAATTTGGATCTAAGGACATGATGCTTTGGAAAGGAGTTTCTTATTTTGTTTTCACAGAGGGTGAGAGTCTGTGGATTCCTTCTATCCCAATATGGTATGATGGACCACGTACTCCTGAAGGGTTGCTGTGAACACCTTCAGAAAATTGCTTCGCTCAACTGCCAACTGAGATGAAACTAGCACACAGGTTATATCATGAAAGACCTAATTAATGACACCCCCATTCAGCAGGAAGCAGTTTGGAGAGAAATAACTGCACCCATATTTTCAAATATTGTTTATAAATTTTTTTTAAATTTAAAGGGGGATATGATATAGGTATGAATAATTTACATTGATATGGATTTTGCTTTAGTGATTTAAATTTAAGGTCAATTTTGTTATATGTATATGTGTTTCTGATCTTGATTGAGGTATTGTGATTGTGTAGTTCATTTAAAAATGTAATGTATATAGGTTGTTAATGGATAATCATTAATAATAGTCAAGTTTGTAGTCATGTTAGTTAGATTTTCTAGATATATAGATATATATTTCAGTTAGATCGGCATTCTTCATATCTTTCAAAGACTACGGAATATGCTATTTAATGTTTTAATAACTTAGGACTTTTCATGACAATGAGACATGTCTGTTCCTGGAAACACCAATCTACTTCAAGAGGAAGATGGGCATAGAAGAGGATCCTTATGGAGTTTGATAGCCATTTGGGCAAGAAACTGTTCTTGCCTGGACTATTGCATAAACTGGACACAGAGAACCCGCAGAGAGAGGACTACTGAACTAGCCTAAAGGTGAGATGATCTTTCGGGGTTCCTGATTCATGAAAGAGTCTGCAAGACATTCTGCAGGACACAGCAGATAGTGACTGAACTGCCTTTGAAATTTCCTGCTTCATGGAAAAAGTCTGCTGGATACTATGGGCCTGTAGGCTGAAGATGGATGCCCCAACGGTACAGAGAAACTTTGGGTGACTGTCAAGGCAGCGAGATGTCTCTGTCATTTCTAGAGTTTGAAAGTTGCTTATTTCTTGTTTGCTTAGGTAATATTGTATCTTTCTGGAGTCTTTGATGGAGTTGAAGAATAGTTAGTTATAGTTTTCCTTAGTTATGATAAAGATTATTGTAATTTTTACTTGATAACTGTTTTGCTATATGTACTTTTGCTATGTTAAGATAAAGCCTTCCTTTTTTTGTTTAAATACAAAAAGGGGAAATAATGGAGGAAGGTCATTGGTTAATAAAGAAACTGCCTTGGCCCATTTTATTGGTTAGAACATAGGTGGGTGGAGTAAACAGAACAGAATGCTGGGAGGAAGAGGAAGTGAGCTCAGACGCCATGCTCCCTTCTCCCGGGCAGACGCGATGAAGCTCTGACCCAGGATGGACGTAGGCTAGACTCTTCCTGGTAAGCGCACCTTGGGGTGCTACACACATTATTAGAAATGGGCTAGTCCAGGTACGAGAGTTAGCCGAGAAGAGGCTAGATATAATGGGGCAAGCAGTGTTTAAAAGAATACAGTTTGTGTGTTGTTATTTCGGGGCATAAGTTAGCTAGGCGACCAGGAGCTGGGGCAGCAGCTCCCCACTACAGCAACTGAGTGGAAGAGTCACATGACTGTTACGGAGAAATGCTGGTGGCGTACCCATGTTTATGCAACAGTATTCACAATGACTACAGAATGGCACCAACCTAGATTGGTATCAGTGGATGAACAAATTAAGAAGACATCATGAATAGACACAGAAATATTATACATCTTAAAATGCACAGCATTCTGTCACTTGAAGCATTGTGGATGAGCCTGAAGGATATCATGTCAGTTAAAAAAGAACAAAAAACCAAGCACAGACACATATACGTGTCCCACACAAGCAGAGAGGACGAGGTTCAGAGACACACATGTCTCGCTCATGCAGAGAGCCAAAGAGGTGCAGAGGCACACATTACATGTTCCACACAAGCAGAACAGAAGAAGTTGGTTGTTGTGTAGAAAACAGATTTGTAAGCTTCGTTGTTCCGTAGCACTGTAGGGTGACTATAGGTAACAAGATATGGAGTATTTCCAAAGAGCCAGGGGAAAGATTGAGACATCATCTGTGTCTGAGGTGACCAACATGCAGCTTGGCTGACTTGGCCATGACATCCTAGGAGTGCATGGCAACCATCTTCCTGCTGGTGTATGAGGTATCAATCAAGACAAATAGAAACGGGGGAGGGGCAGTCACAGATGTTGGCTCTGTATAATGTGATCACCTGACCTGCTGTTGTCGGCCCTGCATGTGCCTTGAGCAGGGCTGAGACTCCAGGATCATCCGGGGAGAACTGGTCCTCCATGGGAAGTCACCACTAGCTGGAGTTGCAGGACTATTATCCTGTATAGGCTGCCCTGTCCTGGATGATACGGTGTGTGGATAGCTCTGATGGGCAGAGCAAAGCCCTTGACAACTTTCACGAGTCCTGTGAAGACCATGCTGGAAAGCAGGGTTAATAACATCTCTGGGATGCTTCTGTGCGTAGCCTAACAGAGGCGGCGAATCCTTGACTTTGGGGTATGAGCCTGCAGGTGCATTCACACAGGCGGGCAGTACCCACAAGTATCTCACAGAGATGAGTGCCCTATGACCTGGGGGCAAGGATAAGACCTTGGCACGAGGGAGGTGG
Source organism: Neodon shergylaensis (assembly GCA_025134845.1). Classification (NCBI taxonomy): domain Eukaryota; kingdom Metazoa; phylum Chordata; class Mammalia; order Rodentia; family Cricetidae; genus Neodon; species Neodon shergylaensis. The sequence continues at coordinate 27,429,264 of JABTXL010005929.1, forward strand.
CACATAAAAGTAGGGAGCAAACAATGTCTTGGTGGGTATACGTGGGCTCTGCCCCTGAACCCACCCAGCCCTGTTTTCAGTGTCCTCATGGGTGCTGGCCACAGTGAAAGTGGTGTGTGTGTATGTGTGTGTATCTGTGTCCGTGTCTGTGTGAGTGTGTATGTCTGTGTGTGTCTCTGTGCCTGTGTGTGTGTGTGTGTGTGTGTATGTCTCTGTGTATGTTGGTCTCCAAAAGGGACAGAATCCAGCTGCTCATACTGAGCCCAGAGTGACCCTGGCTTCCCACCCATTACCTGTCACTGCCCTGTGAGACCTTGGGAGTGCGCAGGGCTGAGTCCCCAAGGACTGGTCAGTCACCCTATGCTGATCACAACGGTGGATGATGGGGGTCAAGCCTAGATCAACCATTTCAGAAGTGGCTTATTCCTGATTTTCAACTTGAGAATACCGATCAGAGACTGAGGAGCAGATATCCTAAGACCTGGACGCTTACCGGCACCAAAATGATCAGTATATCCCATGGCCGCCTGCCTGTCTCCCTGGGGTTCCACAGAGTGTGTGCTGTTCTGGTAACTCAGCACACAGTTAAGGACCACGTGGATAATGATTGTGGTTAGGTACTTAATCAATCCTTTTTTTTTTTTTATAGGAGTCTGTACTCTGTAAGAGGGAACAACATTACCTGACTCTAGCTAGACCTTAGACCTTGGCTGGGCAAGACAGGGTAGTTGTGGTTGGGGGTACCTGCATCTAAAATAGTGGGGTCTCCTTATGATGGGTCTCAGCAGAGGACAGGATGTGGAGACATGCTTGTTTCAAATATGAGGAAAGAGGTGTGGGGTGCTGGGGTGTGCTTATACACCAGGGTTAGTGTGGTTGTGCACACTGCTGGGGTGTGCTTACATGCTGCGATTAGTGTGATTGTACACACTGTTGGGGTGTGCTTACACGCCGGGAGTTAGTGTGGTTGTGCACACTGCTGGGGTGTGCTTACACGCCGGGGGTAGTGTGGTTGTGCACACTGCTGGGGTGTGCTTACACGCTGGAGTTAGCGTGGTTGTGCACACTGCTGGGGTGTGCTTACACGCTGAGGTTAGTGTGATGTGCACACTGCTCACAGTCTGGTTTGAGTGAAGTCATTGGGTCCCCGTGTTCTGGTCAGCCAAGTGGACTGCTATCAGCAGAGTTTAACAGCGCCCCAATCTGTGATGTCCATAAGAGATGCCGTGCTGTGGTGTTGGCTAAGGGCCCCCTAGTGGGTGGCCCCTTCTCAGGTCACTTCCTTCACGTATTCAGATCCCTGGTCCTATTTCAGGGTTCGAATGCCTGTGCTCAACTTCTGTCTCAGTCCATTCCAGTTGCACAGCTTTGAAAAGTGGTTTAGCCTCTCTGTGTCCCAGGCTCCTCGTCTCATCACCCGTCCGAGAACTGTTGTCAAGATCAAACATGACAACCCGTGTCAGAGCAGAACAAGCTCAAAGGGCTGGAGACTGGCTGTTCTCGCAGAGGGCTAGGCTGGGGGCCCAGGACCCGTGCTGGGGGGATAAGTGGTTGTTCCAGCTCCAGGAGATCTGACATAGTCTTTTGGTCTCTTGGTTATTTTGTGCCTGCGAGCATGCGCGTGTACACACACTATTAGATTAAGTCTTTTTAAAAGAATGAAAGCAGCTATGTACTTCCTAGTGTTATAGTAAAGAACTACAGCAGGGGGATGACCAGGGTATGGATCCTGGTTTATTCCTTCCTAGCGATCTGAGTAATAATGACCAACTTCCTTCCTTTCTTTTAAAAAGTTTACTTTCATGTATGTGTGTATGGTGTGTGTGTGTGTTTGTGTGCGCGCACACGTGTGCACTTTCCACGTCATCTGTGTGGAGGTCAGAGGCCATCCCTGGCTGCTAGCCCTGCCTTCCACCTAGTTGAGGAAGAGTCTCTGGTTTGTTTTCACTGAGCTGTGCTCTCCAAGCTGCTGGCTCACCCGCTTCCTAGGGATTTTCCTTCTCCCGCCTTCCCATAGAGGTGCTGGGTTACAGACATGTACCACTATGTCCTGCTGTCATGTAGGTTCTAGGGATTGAGCATAGGTCATCGGGTTTGTACAGCAAGTGTTTTACCCACTGTGGCATCTCCTGAATCCCTTTAACCTGTCCATGGCTCACCAACCCCTCCCTCCAGCACAAAGATAACTGCTTGCAGTTCAAAGGCTCTATTGAAGGATTAGTGAGAAAAATAACTGTTTTGGTTGGGGAAAAATCCTAAGCCTTGTGTGCTTGTTAGTTTATTCATTTCGTGTTATAAACAAGAAAACAGGTGAGAAATTTCCCTGAAGTCAGAGACATGAGTAACCAACAGTCGTGCTGAGACCACGGCAGAGCTCAGCCCTGCAATACTGGGGAAATGGTCCTGCGGGGATGAAGAGCCATCCTCACAGCCCCCTTAGACTGAGTCCAGCTCTTCCTGCAGAAGTTCACACGAAAACAGCTGCATTGTTTCTGAAATCCCCGGCTTAGGAAGCAGGCTTGCCCGTGCATTGCTGCTCAACCCCTCTGTGTGTTTGCTGACAGGTGTTTTGAGAAGCACCTGGGCAGGGTTGGTTCTTAGCTCACCTCAGTCCAGGTCTTCTTCATCAGCAAAGTCATGCCCGCTCCCCATAGCCCTTGTTGAAGTTTATCTGCCTTGTACTCCAAATGCCCATGAAAACGGTACACTCTTTCCTTCCTCAGCTCACTACCTAATTTAAAGGCTCCAGAGCTTTAAAGAGATCCCGTCTCCCTCAGATGTTTCCCCAGCCAGGTCCTGAGCTCAACTCCTGGAACTTCTGTCTTAGTCATCGAATAGCTCCTGTGATAGAGAGCCAACTGGTTTACCTGGTGTGTGTATGTGTGTGTGTGCACTGAATGCTGGGTGGTTTCCTTCCTTTCTGTGGGGAGAACCAGCAAAGCTGTGGAGCATCTCCATGGAAACAGCTCTCCATCCCTCAGGCTGCTGTGATGTGAATACATAATCCTCAAGGCGGCAGAGATGAATGAGGCCACTTAATGGAACGCACACCAGGACCTCACAGAACACAGCTCCATCCCTCCAGTCTCTAAGTAGCTACAGGCCGCTGAATGGTTCAGGGTGCTGGGTTTCACAACGCTTCCAGGGTCCCAGTTTCAATGTTTGGACAATTTTGGGGGGTCCCCTCACAGAGTCACCAAATAGAGGTCTCCATAGAAACTTGCAATATAGTCACTCTAAAATGATAATTTCCTCCATAAAGACAAGACTCTCCAACAGCTAAGTAGCCATTTAGATGTCTAGTGTTGACATAATGCCCCTCCCTGCCCCACCTCGATATTTTTCAGTTCACCTAGAAGAATCCAATGATTTCAAGAGAACTATCCCTGGTGATTTACAATTTTCTTTTTGTCTTTTTCCTTCCTCTATCTTCTCTATATTGATCTGTAGGCTCCAGTAAATGCATAGTCAACTTTTCCACACTCCTGATAAGGCGCAAAACAATCTGACTCTCGCTGGCGAGAGGAGCGATCTGTTAGACTTGCTGGACTTCAAAGGTTAGACAAGAAGCTGTAAATAGATCAACAGATGTGATAAATCTGTAATGGTGAGCTAATATCCAGTGCCGCTCTCCACAGGTGTGCGCTGGCGCCCTCCGAAGCTCCTCCAGGGTTACTGATGCTGGCTGCATTGGTTAGCAGCTCTCTGCAACACCTCCCTCAGTGGACCAACTGGACATTGGCCCCGGCTTGTTGTTGCTTTCGCTTTGTTTACCGTTCCTTTTGTGGATCATTCTTTAACCTTCCTGGCAGGAAATGGCAAATGCTTCTAAATTTCAATTCATTAGCCATTCTTGCCCCCAAGAAGGAAAAAGAGAACCCCCCCGGATCAGATCCTTGCAGAGACAGAATGTGCTAAGGTGGCTGTGCTTGCAGAATTGGGCTGGGGTGTCCTTGTCACACAGCCCAACATTGTTCTCTAGTGTGATAATGGTGGCGTTTAAAACACCCACCCGCGGTATTTTGAGAACGCTCAGAGATGGAAATCCCATCCAACAAATCTGAAGGGCCACGACTTTTTTAGGGACAAAGTAACTTCCCCGAGCCATTGTTCCCCTCAGGTAGTGAACCCCGCTGGTGACTCTGCCGGTCTTCAGGGACACCCTCCCTGCAGCTTCATGCTTATTGGTTTTCATCCGAGCAGGGACTCCAGTCAGTGAGGCAAATGCTTAAAGTGGCTGACAGTGGGTTCATTTTCTTAAAACAAAACCCCAAACAACTGGTTATTAAGAAAGGCCATCTAGATGATATCAACTGAATTCTAAGTAACTTTTTTCTTCCAAAAAAAATCTAAGAAAATGAACATGGAGAGATGAAGCGAGAGAGAACAGAGATTCAAAAGCTGGCATACATTTTTAACTTCGCACGGCCCAGACATAATATCGCCTCTGCTAGAGACAAAGGGCCCAAGATAGAATCAGGATTATTTTGAGAATTCATGATTGTGAGTGAAAATGAACTGTGTGGAAATGCTCCTTCCCCACAAAGCTCAGCTTACCAGAACACGAGCAGGGCCCTTTAAAGACAATGGCCTCTCTCCAGAGGCCAGATCTCTCAGCCTGAGTCAGGCCTAGCTTCCCTGAGACCCCCTCTGGGACAGGGAGTGAGGCAGCTGTCTATGCTGGGACGTGATGGCTGTCAATCTGTGTATGATACTGACTCCTTCATGATGTTCGTCAGGCGTACTATGTTGAACTAAATCCCATGAGGTCAAACTTCCTGCCAATCACCCAAACTCACCAGAGTCTGTTATTTCTTTAGTTCTCTGGATTGTGGGGGGAGATTATTCTGAAGAGTTTTCTCTGAAGAGGCACCTCTAGATTCCCAGTCATGCTCACCTCCCCCACCCCCATCTCATGGTGACTGACTCTTTCTCTCATTCTTAATGAATCTCCTTTTGTGAAATTTAAAGGGAGTCCCTCCTTTCTTCTGTATCTATCATGTCACACATAAGTGCACGAGCACACACACATGTGTACACACACACTACACACACCACACACATACCACACACATGTGCATACAAATACACATACACACACCACACGCACACACACACCATACATACTACACACACCACACACACACACACACACACACACACACACGCGCGCGCGCGCGCAGAGTTTTCTGTCTAATGCTCTCCCCTCGACCTTGCAGCCCGAGGCCCTTTCTCCTACTAAACCTCATTTCTGAATGGAATTAGCCGTCACCTTTCCTTTCTTGGGTGAACTGCCAAAGTGCATCAAACCACTGAGGCTCACAAGCTTTGTCCTCTTCTAAAGCTACAAGTTTAATTGCTTATTTTCTTGAATTCTGTCTCTCTGAATTCTGGTTCTACACGGAGATCATTTCCTCGGTGTGGGTGTTTGGGCATGTTTACTGCTACCTGCTTCTGTTTCTCTCCCCTTACCTGGAACCGATAATCGGTTTACCCAGGATCTTCTTCCCTGATGTGAGTGGTGGTCAGACACCTCAGAGACTTTAAATACAAAGCTCTTTCATGTCGAGGACTGTGTATTTATGGGTAAAGCGTCCAGTAGGCCAGTCCCCAGATGGGCATTCTGCCTTCAGAAGCCGGGGATTCATGGGACAGGAGGAATTTTCCAAAGTGCTTTTGTTTTATCTCAGAGTCAAAGCATCACCAGTGCCCCTGGCTGGTGATTCACAGTGAACCCTTCCATGGCTCCGCACCATTCAGCTGTCACCACCTCCTCCTAGCTCCCGAGCGCTCTGCTCCGCTCCCCAAAGGAAACCCAGACTCATCAAGCCATTGCCCCGGATCAGAAGGTGGCGCTTTCCAAGTGAAATCCCTAGCAGCCGTCAGCTCTTCAAGTCATGTATGCCTCCATTATCTGAGCTGGCAGGAGATGCCGGGGAGAACCCACACGTAGGAAGTGTTATCGAGCCTGTTGTTAGGATATGATTCACAACACTTCCCAGGAGATGGAGCTAAAATGCTGGACTGACTGTCTCCAGGCGAACCCATCTGGGGGTTGCCCACTTGAGTGGAAGTTTGGCAGAACAGCCATGATGGACGAGGCACATGTGAAGTGTCTTATGTGGTGTTTCAGAATGGGAAGCTGGTTTTCACAATATGGAATGTGTACCACATGGTCTACTGTTGGTCCCTCCTCCTCGTGACTGGAGAATGAGACTGTACTCAGGAAGATGAAAGAAGGAAGATGATTCCTTTCTCTACCTCAGGACCAGATACTCGCCAGGATCCTAAAACCAACTTAGGAGCTCCTGTAACCTGGGATTCCAGTCTCAGGAAGCCTGTCTGGCCCTTTCTTCTAGAAGTTTCTAAATGACCATTGGTTATGGAGCTGTGTGGAAGATGGCCTGTCTAAATAAACTGCGTAATTATGGTTTCCCTGACTGGAGAGATTGCCAAAAGAAAGCTCAACAGGAGAAAACATTTGTTTGTCTTTGAATTAGATGGCAGAACCTGTGGCTTTGTTGGCTTACCAAGTGAGGAAGGGTCTTCTGGTGGCATTTGAGATAAATTCTGTTCTCTTTCTGAGGATAAAGAACTCAGTATTAGTCACTGAGGAGAGGGTTCACTGTCTAGATGTCAGAGTCAGCTGTGTGTGTGTTGGTGTGTTTGCATGAGCAAAAGAAGGCCAGAGTTCAACCCTGGGTGTCTTCCTCCTTGCTTTCATTCTTTGAAATAGGGTCTTTTGGAATCCAGAACTTGCTGGGAGGCTGGCTGTCCAGGAAACCCTAGGGATCTTTCTCTCGCTCCCCCAGGAGTTACAGGTGTATCAGCATGCTTTGCTCACATACAGGCTTTCTGTGTTGGTGCTGGGGCTCGGAACTCAGGTCCTTATGCTTCTACGACAGACGCTTTGCTTCCCAAGCCATCTCCTCACCTCCCAGTCACCCGATTTTAACGAGCATTTGGATTGTGCTTGTGTGACAGAACAAATCACGTGACCAGAATTGCCATGATAGAGGGCTCCTGAGAATATGTACATGTTGGTGAAACAGGGCTTCCTAACATTTCCTGCCCCCACAGAGTTTCACACATTGCCCTCTCACATGAAAATGCCACCCCAGAAGGGAGACCAGGCACAGAGACAAGATGCTAGCCAAAAGAGGACAGCAGTGGACATTCTAAGACCGAGTTCAAGAACTGTCACGTGCGATGTGAAGGCATTCTTTAGTGGTAAAGAGTTCAGCTTCTCAGCACATAAAAACGTTCAGTGTTAGAGGTCTCGGATATGTAAGCAAACTTGAGAAGACAGAGGCTTGATAGCCGCAGAGGACTTCATTGCTTTGCTCTTTGACAATGGATTGATCATCTCGATAGAAAAATCGATATGGAACCAGCAGGAATGAACCATACTCCGACCTAATGGGCCAAACAGAAAAGCACAGAGCATTCCATCTAAGCAGTAGAGCACGCTCTCCTCCCAGAGTGTGCAGAGCCCTCTCTGTGTAGACTGCAGGTCGGGACACAAAGCGACTCTTAATAATTTATAGGCTTTGTAATCACATGAGTCTTTTTCCAGCCACAGCCGTTGAACGCGAGGGAGACTAGCAACAGGGAAAATGGACAACTTGTGAGCAAGTCAAACAACATCCCAGAGCAGCCACTGACTCACAGAAGGAACTTAAGAGACAAATGTTTTCTATGAAAATGGAAACGAGGTGTATCAAAACTTATGGGAACCAGCTCAACTGCTCCTAAGAGGAAGGGGTACAACAATAAATATGAGAATTGATGGAAAAGACCTCCACAGCCTCAGGGAGCTAGAAAAAAGAAAGACAAACCAAGACCAAAGGACAAGAAAACAGTCACAATTGGAACAGAAGGCGTGGAGACTATAAAACAATAGGCAAGAACAATGGGGCCAAGTGTTAGTTTCTTGAAAAGATAAATAGAACAGAACAAGCTGTGGGTGTCTGGAGAAGAAAAGGGAAGAAGGCCTAAGGCGAGCCGTGAGGACGGAGGAGTTCCGAGTGGAGCAACAGCTCAAAGCTCACGAGAGTCAGCTGTGGCTGATACACGAGCACAAGAATGATCTAGAAGGAACCAGTGGGTTCTATAAATCTAAATCCTAATGAGATTGATCAAGAGGAAGCAGCAGTTCTGAGATGACCAATATCATGTTAGGACAGGGAAATCATGCTCGAAGACTCCCAAAGAACAAAAGCCAGGAACCAATCATATCCACTGGTGAACTCTACCAAACATTTAGGGAGCATTTAACGTCTATCCTTCTTGAACGCTTCCAAAAAGTTGGAGAGGAGAGAACACTTTCAAAAGAGATTTCTGTATTTTTAAAATTGTTATTTTGCAGAAAGTATTGACTTTATTTTTCTTGATGATCAACAAATCACCATAGCTGCCTTTTAAAGATATTTTTATCCTCTGAGAATTCCAGTATTTTGATCATATTTACCCCCCTGCTCTAACTCATCTCACGTTTATCTCAGCGATAGACTCCTCTCCATCACTGCAGAAGAACAGGCAGAGAGCAGACACAGTGGCTGACTACAGCTAAGTAGTGTTTTCTGGACAGGGCAGGGCGGTTGCTGGCTGAGCCCAGGAATCCCCCCCCCCCCCCCCCGCAGTCCGTCATCTGGTCCAGGGAACGCACGGCACAGGGCGGGCATGCTGAATGGAAAGCATTTCTGCTGCTCAGCCTCACAGGTGGAGTGTAGGTGTATTCAAAGTGCAGGCATCGCTAGTGAAAAAACACAGCATATTAAAATGCTGACCGTAGTGGACGTTGGTCAGCAATGATTTCTTTTTTAGTATCTTATATGAGCTTCTGAAATTGCAGAACATAACCCTTAGATCTTTGAGAGAATCTAATAAAGAATAAGCTGATGAGACTTGAGCTGAATAATCTTTCTTTTATAGAAATTTTGGGGTGTGTGTGTGAGGGGGTGGGAGGGTAGAGGCCAGAGGTCAATGCCAGATGCTTACTTTGGTCTCTCTCCACCTTATTTTTTTGAGGCGGAGTCTCTCACTGGACCCGGAGCTCACCTCACCCCGCCTCCACCCATGACTGCACTGGGATGACAGGTACCTGCCATGGCAGCTGGTGTTTACACAGGCACTGAACATCAAACTGAGGCCCCACACTTCTGTGGCGAGAACTGTATGAGCTGAGACATCTCCTCAGCCCAATGACACTAGCTATTCTTATAAGGGCCTTGATAATGAAGAGCAAAATGTGATATATGAGGAATAACAAGACTGTTTGTATTGAATACCCAGTAGGGGATAATTGCTATTATATTTGTAATGCACTAACTTTTCACATATAAATATATATTCAACATGTAACGTTAGCCTTCAATGCACCTATTAGCACATACACACACATATGTACATTCAGTGTAATAATTAATTATATATACTTGTAGACATGAACACAGGTATTGCTTTGAATGAACATGACTTTTAGTGCCGACCCTGCTGGGCAGTTTTGTGACGTTCACTTGCAGACACTCAGAGAAGAGGCCTGAGTGATTTACCCACAGCCTCGTGGTGCCGTAGCCACCACCCCTGTGTCTCTAAAGACCCTCTTGGCTGTAAGGCCTCATGGGAGAGCGCCATGATCAGAGAATTCTGCTGATTACCTAGAAACTTGAATGTCTGCAATTCTGGGCTGCGGAGAAGTTTTCTGAGTCAGTGTTTAAACACCAAGCTACTGCCCCTGTACACTTGGGCCTGAGATTTAGTATCTTCTGAGAAGAGTAAAATGGAATCAAACCAGAAAGATGCCCCAGCAACACAGGAGGAGGGCGCCTGCGGCACTGCTCAGCGCCCCGTTCTGTGCCGTGCCCCGTTCTGGGCGCGTCCCTGCCCCTTACGTGCCCAGTGCCCCTTTAGGGCCGCACCCTGCTCTGCACCATGCCCCGTTTTGTACCGCACTTAGGGCCGCACTCGACTGGGCGATTCGTTACCTGGGTGAAGTCAGGAAGCCCTTAGACCAGCTCAGTACACACATCTGTCACCAGGATGAAGAGCCAGGTTGGGAAGTAGGGTGAAGAGGGGTGTGGAAGATAAGGAGAAGGCAGCAGATTATTGATGCAAGTTCCCTGGAAGTGTTGAGGACTGTCTAAGTGGGCTGGGCTGAATAAGAAGCCAGCACCAGTGGTCTTGGTTGTTATACTCTGGGGTGTCTGAGACATTAAAATGCAGTGTTCTTCTGCTCACCCTAGCCACCCCCTCACTCCCATCTGCAGGGCATCATGGGAGCCCAGCTCCTTTGAACGTGCCTTGCTTGTGGGTGGGCTACGTCTTTGGGTGGCTGCTCAGGTATCCTGTGCCCTTGTTCAGGGCCGTGGCCCAGGTATGTTGATCTTATGGGCCTTCGTTTTCAGGTTCCCTTTCTGCTCATGAGGGTATGAAAGAAAGCTTTCGGTATCTCAAACTCTAGCCTCACAACCCAAGTGGGACCTGCACCACTGTGGGAGACTTCC
>JABTXL010005929.1:27448585-27461591 GCA_025134845.1 Neodon shergylaensis
GTGTATGGGCATGTGTGTGTTTGTAAATGTATGTATGGGCATGTGTGCTGTGTATTGTGTAGATGGACATGAATGTGTGTGTATATGGACATGTGATTATATATGGGATGTATGTGTGTATTTATGGGCATGTGTGTATGTACATGCATATGTCTATATAGGCATGTGTGGATGTATTTATAGGCATGTGTGTGGATGGGCATGTGTATGTGTGGATGGACACACATGTGTATGTATAAATAGGCATGTGTGTGAACATGTGTGTGTAAATGGGCATATGTGTGTATGTATAGGCATGTGTGTGTCTATGGGCATATGTGTGTATGTATAGGCATGTGTGTGTCGATGGGCATGTGTGTATATGTGGATGGGCATGTGAGTGTATGTGGATGGGTATGTGTGTGTACATATAGGCATGTGTGTGTATGGGCATGTATGGATGGATGAACATATGTGTGTATGAATGGACATGTGTGTGCATGTGTAGGCATATGTATGTATGGACATATGCATGTGTATGGACGCGTGTGTGTGAATGGGATGGGCATGTGTGCATGTATAGGCATGTGTGTATGTACAGGCATGTGTTGTATATATAGGCATGTGTTGTATGTATAGGCATGTGTTGTATGGACATGTGTGTGTATGGATGGGCACGTGTGACCCAGGTGGGCATGTGGAAGTCATAAGGCAACCTCAGGTATGAGCCCTCACTGTACTCATTTGAGACAAAGTCCCTGTGCTGCTCACACACCTGGGTTAGCTTGCCTAGGAGCCTTGGGATCCCTCTGTCTCCACCTCCCATCTCTCCTTTGGAATGCTGGGATTGCCAAGTCTGATTTATGTGGTTCTGGGGACCCAGATACTGGTCCTCATGTTGTTGTGTAGCGAGGGCTCTGCCCACTGGGCCACCCCCTACTCCTCTAGCCCCACTTCTGTGCCTGTGACTACTCACCGACGTGGAAAAACAACCTTATAAATCTCAGCACAACACACCTGATGCCTTAATCCACTGAGTCTCGAGCACCCAGCACACGTTTTCCCATGCTAGTGAAAGCAGATGACGACATCACCTATGATTTTCGTGGCTTTCATATTGCGGGGCCAACCCAGAAAAGTCTCCACTTAATTTATTAAATGTACTCCTCCCCCATTTCGTATATTCACGCATGCCCTTTTGCTCTTTTGTAAAATGTCATGAGGAGCGTTGCATCTTGTTCTCTTTTCCCACATGGAGACTGTGTTTACTAGTCTGCGGAACTGCCCTTTCCCTCCGCGCTTGCCCGCCGGCCCATGACATCCGCGCCCTACTCTCCGTCTCCGAGCAGATGACAGGTGTAACTTGCTGCCTGTTGTTTTATACACTTTTTTCTTGGCCACGGTCTCTGGCACCGACCACCGCAGTGTCATCGACTCTTGCCTTATGTCAGCATCTCAGCCCCTCTGACATCAAACTGTGCTCTTAGACATCCAGGGTAGCATTTTCGTTTCTCCATAGTCTTGTAGAATGCTGGCATACTACAGCTGCTTGCCTAGCACCTGAGGGGGAGCCTGCAGGTGTCACGGCGCAGTCGGCTAAACAATTCCTCACCCTTTCTACAACGCTGTGCCCAAACGGAAAGGTGTGCTTTGATGGAGAGGCAACAGGATTCTCCAGCCACACAAGCCTGTGTTCATAACAACGAATGCAAGGCACTGCCTTTTATTTAGGGCACCTAGCCCATCGCAGTTTATGTAGAGACACTGAGAAATAGCATGTGTGGGCCAGTGGGGAGACCAAGTGTCCCGCAGCACAGAGAAGACAATGGCCAAGAAGAACCTGTCACGGTAACACTTGCTCACGCGAGCATACAGAGTGTCAGCTGCCTGGGCCTCAGCAGGCTGTGACAATTCAGGCAGGGACTCAGGAAGCTTCAACCTTGGCCTGCAGGAGCCTGCTCTGCCACTTAGACTTGGCTTCACTTCTAAGCCCAGCTCTTCTGCTTTGTATCTGACCCCCCTGCTTGTTGCAGCCACATCCTTAATTTATTCCTCCTGGCTTTGCTGGCTCTGAGTTCCTTCAGACCTCATTTGCATTGCTGTCCCCCTCTTCCTGGTCTGGAGGTGAGACACCCAGCAGAACACAGTGTGTTGGCCAGTTGTATGTCAACTTGACACAGCGAGCGTCCTCTGGGATGAAGGGACCGCAGCGGGGAAAATGCCCCCACAAGATTGGCCTGTGGGCAAGCCAGTGACACATCCTTTGATGATTGATGTGGGAGGACCCAGCTCACTGTAGGCAGTACCACCCCTGGGCTGGTAGTGACACATGCTATAGGAAAGAAGACTGAGTGAGCTGTGAGGGGCAGTACTCAACCATGGCCCCTGCATCAGCTTCTGCCTCGACTTACTGCTCTGACTTTCTGGGTGATCGGCTACAAGCTGTAAGACAAAATAAACCCTTCCTCCTTCCATCCCCACAGATACAGAAACCCTAACTAAGATGCAAAACCACCAAGACTCTGGGTGTTTGTCCTTAAACATTCCCTTCAAGTTAGCCAGTCTTCTCGTGTGTGTGGCTGAGTGTCTTCTCACTGTCTGCCATGTTCCGGCTTGTTTGTCTCACTGATGGGTGATCCCTGGAGCTCTTTGTAACTCCAGTGTGGTGGCCATCTTAGTCTTAGAGGTACCAGATCCCAACTGTATCATCATTTTCCTCTTCCCTGTAGTTAAGGAGAAGCTCTGACATCCTGAAAGGAGGGGTCTGTAAAAAGCCTAAATTCAGCTCTCTCGGGCTGACTCATCTATAGCATAACGTACAGTGGAAATCACGACATATGTTTTGGGGTAAGTAGTTTAGTCATTCCCCTGGATGTCTTTAAATTCCTTATGGCCTTCCCTCATTATCAGAAAGTTGATGTTTGCAATTCCATGGCATGTGGACCCAATAAAGCCTGCACACTCCGTTCCTGGTCCCAAGTACACACTCTGCATCCTAAGCCAAGGCTTTCCTCCGTAGTAAATGGCTCCCTGGTTGTTGGATTTGCATTGCTGGGAAGAGATTCTGAAATAAATCCCAGTGGAACTGGAGGATGTTCTGCTAGCTGTGATCAAGTTCAGCCCCACAGAGATAGCAGCCGATAAAGTGAAATCCTGGAGAGGGTGTGCCTTGCCAGGAGGCGGATTTCCAGCGACCACCCACTTCCTCTTTCTCCTGACCCCACTTATCTGGTCTTCTCAGGCCCTGTCTGTTCAGAGCTGTCTTCCCTTCCTCTGCCTTCGACACTGAAGGCTAGTTTTCAATTGCACCCTGGGGAACCCTCAAAAACACAAACATGACCTGGCCACCCTGTTACAGTTTGTAAACTTTCGTCCCCAGCTCATGATTTTGAGCACCGGTTGCTCAGCTGCTCTCTCTGCTTGGGGAGATTGTGTAACCTGCTGGCTACGATCTTAGCTGGTGGATGTCAGGCTGGAGAGGCAGGTCCCAGAGGGTGTACAGTCCCCCAGCCTAACTCTCTGCTTCCTGCCTGCTGTTTGATCTGACAAACCCATGCTGGGAGCTCCCTTAAGGACCAGGGACAGACCCTCTCCAGCCAAGATGCATCTTGCTATGATGGATGATGGTCCTGATGCCGTGAACCAAAATGAACTGTTTAGAATGTGGTTATAGTGACAAGAAAATTATAGGTATTGGCTTGAAATTCTTTGTTCTAGCTAAAGATGCCGTAGGCGTCGTCTCCAGTCTGGGACGGCCGCCCCTGGCCGCTCTATACTTGCATCCCTGTGTCCCAGGGCTGTTTGTACCTTCTTCCTGCCTGGTCAGTACCACCCCTTCTGTCTGGACAGCTCTGATTCTGTTTCTCCTTCGTCCTGGCCGCCTGCATTAATCTCGAAGAACTCCGCTGGCTGTCCCATCTCTGTCATTTCTCTACTTCTTCCGATCATCTTTTTCGGGTTTAATTTGTAAGTGTTATGTTCATGCACAGATAAATTCATCACATTTATGTATGGAAGGGAAGAAGCTCATGAATCCTCGTGCCTAACTAAGGAGCTATGGACAGTTAATAGCTTCTGGGGGAGGCGGAGTTAGGTTATTTTTTTAAGATGTGGCTCCTGACTAAGAATTGTGCTTCAGTGCTCCCCTATCCAACCTTCCTTTATCCCAATCAACCTGTTTCCCCAAGTTTCCCTCATCCTCCCCTTCTCCCTTTTCTCTCCCCATCCCCCGATAATCCCATCCCACCCCACCCCCAAGATCCCAAATTTTCTACCCGGCAATTTTGTCTGCTTCCCATAGCCAAGAGGATAATTATATGTTTTTCCTTGAGTTCGCCTTCTTATTTAGCTTCTTTAGGTTCACCAAATATATACTCCGTGACCATTATTTATGGCTAGAAACCAATTATGAGTGAGTACATCCCATGTTCATCTTTTTGGGCCTGGGTTACCTCACTCAGGATAGTGTTTTCTATTTCCATCCATTTGCATGCAAAATTCGAGAAGTCATTGTTTTTTACCGCAGCGTAGTACTCTAATGTGTATATATTCCACACTTTCTTCATCCATTCTTCCATTGAAGGGCATCTAGGTTGTTTCCAGGTTCTGGCTATTACAAATAATACTGCTATGAACATAGTTGAACAAATGCTTTTGTCATGTGATAGGGCGTCTCTGAGGAGCGGAAGGAGGGAGAACATGAGCAAGGAAGTCAGGACCACGAGGGGTGCACCCAACCACTGAGACAGTGTGGCTGATCTATTGGGAGCTCACCAAGGCCAGATGGAATGAGACGGAAGAAGCATGGGATAAAACCGGACTCTCTGATCATGGCGAACAATGGGGGCTGATGAGAAGCCAAGGACAATGGCCCTGGGTTTTGATCCTACTTCAAGTTCTGGCTTTGTGGGAGCCTAGCCAGTTTGGATGTTCACCTTCCTAGACATGGACGAAGGGGGGAGCACCTTGGACTTTCCACAGGGCAGGGAACCCTGACTGCTCCTTGGACTGGAGAGGGAGGGGGAGAGGAGTGGGGGGAGAGGGAGAAGGGTGGAAGGAGGGGGAGGGAAATGGGAGGCGGGGAGGCCGGGGAAACGTTTTTTTTTTTCTCAATAAAAAATTAAAAAAAAAAAAAAAGATGTGGCTCCTGGCAGGTCAACTACACTCCAGTGGATAGCTCTATGGTCAGGAGTTTATGGGCAGCACAAACTGAAGTCTCTGTAAGGTTAAAGGTGGGGAGGAGCTGAGAGGTGTTAAGGGGAGGAGCTTGGGTGACTGTGATCCAAATATATTATGTGAAATTTTCAAATAATAAAAATATTCTTTTAAATATCAGAGATGAGCTAAATAAAAATATATAAAGAAAAAACAGCTGTGACTTGCTGAGCACAGACCCTGCCCAATGCCCTCTGTGGGGCATGTACCTTGCTTCTAAGTGATGACTGGCAGCCTTCTGAGGTGAGCAAACAAGGGATACTTCAGCGTGCAAGGGACCTTCCTGTGCCATCTCCTCTCTCTGTGGGGAGCCGGGGTTTGCACTGGAGGTCACCATCTGTCTCAGTCTCCCAGTGGAGACTTCAGGAGACTTCCAGGGCTTCAAAGGTCTTCCTTATTCCAAGAATAGTCACACTGGTGTGTAGATTAAGGTTTTTGTTTACTAGTGTGTCCATTGCAGGGCAGGGGAATGGTGAGAATGAGGGGCAAATCTGAATCAGGGAGTTAGAAAGCCTGGAGAAAACAGGGCTGCTGTCTTGGTTTGACCCCTTCTTAGCCATTTACTAAGTCACTGTGGGCATTTCAGCATCTGCTGTGTGAGTGGAGACAAGTGGTGGGTGAGTGCCCTCACCCACAGGACTTCTGTAAGGCACACCTTGGGTAAAAACACAGAGGAGTTAGGGCCCCTTGTGTCCCTAATCACAGCACCCCCCCCCAGCCACTGTAGAAGCTGGAATATATGGCTGCTTTCAGTCTGAAAACAAATACTGCCATTTCTAAAGAAAAATCTTTGGAGTTAATAGGATCCAAGCATGCCAGTATCTCAAGGTATCATCAGGGGCGTGACCTGTCAATCAGCCCTACCCTACGGAAACAAAGCAACAGGATCTGGGACCTGGTGTCCTGCCAGCTCTGAGGGCATCCTCCTGCAGCGGTGCTCTACATTCTATGGAGCAACAGAGATGTTAGAGTTAAGCAGAAGCATGATGACGTGTTTGAACCAAACATGTCACAGAAGCTGAAGGAAATCTCACCGTCTTGTTAGAACTGCATCAGACTCCCCAGCGGAGCGCTGACTCTCTGGGGTGATGAATATTTAATGTTATGTCTGATGGTATTCTCTCTGACACACCTGGAAGTCAACCAAGACTCTGTAGTTGCTGTGTGATTGTGCGTGTGTGCATGCGTGTGCAGGCATGTGTGCGTGTGAGTGAGCATATGTATATGTGTACATGTGAGTGCTGTGGGTGTGTATGTGTGTGTGCGCATGCATTCTTATGTGATGTGCATGTCTGTGTATGTGTATATCCATGTGTGTGTCTACATGAATGTGCATGTATGTGCATGTGATGTGTGCATGTGTGTAACTGTGTGTGTGTGTATGTGTGCGTGGAGACAGAGGGGGAGGAAGGAGGTGAGGTTCATATCATAAAGCTTTCAGGGGGTGGATGAGGCTCTCCTGCTGCTTGGGGTCCCTTCAGCCCCAGAGCAGGGGCAGCTGGAGCCAGAGCCAGCATGTGGCATGTCCACCCCACCTGCCACCACCCTGAAGCAGGCTTTGAAGGATGAAGGAGATGCTCATTCAGCCCGATATATTTTAAACCAATCATATTTGCATCTTGGATATTTTTATCTTTCTAAACTGTGCTCACACTCACCAGAAAACTGTGATCTCCTTTTCAAATTACAAGTCCTCAAAGGAAAATTTCTGCAAGGTGAGAGGCAATAGTGCCATTCTGTAAACTCTCATCTCCTAATGGATATCTCTCCCAGGTTAACACTGGGCCTCAAGCCTCTGCTCTCTGCAAATGTCTTTTGGCTTCTCCCCTTTTCCTCTTCTGGCTTGAGGCAATACAGACTGTATAAGTCACCAGAAGATACACAGAATGAAGGACAATCTTAGGGAGGCATCCAACTAGGTGATGCTTGCCTGTGGCATCATTCTGTAGCCTTGAATAACTCTTGAGAAATGAAGAAGGCTCTGCCACTAGCTAACTCTTGGCCTCATGCAAAGCTAATGGCGGTGGGCGGCCACCACACCAGGATGGTTTGAAGGCAATGTGTATTTGGAATACCTTCAGAATTGAAATACTCCTTCCTGAAAGGGAACGGGTGGCTCAGAGGACTCAGAAATCCAGCCTCAAGCTGAGGTGGAGCCATCGAAACTGTCACATTCAGGACTGAGGGAGAGAAGAGAGGTAGGCAAGAGCCGAGGCCGGAACCCGGGCAAGCTCCTTGGTACCCTTGATGAGCCAAGGGAAGTGGCCTGTGACATGGGTGGTTCTCTCCTGGATGCCAAACCATACTGGTGTTTAAAGAATGAAGCCTTTGCAACCAGAAAGCTGACCCCCACCGCTGCTGGACTCAGCTAAAGACCCGCTAACCTGTCCGTGGGAGCGAGTTCTGATGTGCTGTTGAGCCACGGGGCATCGATAATGATAATGCTCTCTGCATTTCAAAAGCCAGAAGGAAGCATTCCAAAAGTTTAGTGTAAAGAAATGATCGCTGTTTGGGGAGATAGATGTGTTTTCCCTGATTTAAGCATCGCATAGTGTACACACATATCAAACACCACATGGTACTGCAAATATCTATACAGTTAAGCGATTTTATATACCAGTTAAAGTAAATTTAGCTTTACAGAAACTCCAAGATAACCTCAAAATTTCATGGTTTGGGGTGAAAAAATGTATTTGGGGATATTTTGAGCCAGAGGTGAAGCTTTTATTGGGCAGCCTTGTACTTTTGGTAACATTGCAAAAATAGGAACACCCACACTGCCATCTTTCTAAGGGCTGTGACTTGGAGTCGCCCTGCCTGGTTCCCTCTGGTGTCACCACTGTGGCCTGCTGTCACCCTGAAGGACTGAGATGTTTCACTAAAGCCAACCCCGTCTGGCACTCAGGAACGCAGGTAAATTTAAGGAAAGCAGAGCTCTGAGCCTGACCGAGTTTGCCTGTCCAGATGCCCAGAGCAAGTCTGTAGTGGGAAGGGTGGCTTTAGAGCAACATCTCAGTGAGTTTGTCTGTTGTGTGCTGAACACTTGAGATCCCACTGAGAGACACAGGCTTGGACTAAGACTTAGAAACTGTTGGGCCCCATAGCTGCCAGCATCTCTCTGAGTTCCTACCCTGCAGGCATCCTCCCTGGGGACCAAACTTGAACACCATCCCACGTGTTTGGTAAATTTCAGGTGAGTTCCTGGAATCCCCCCAAGGTAGACGACTTCTTGGCACACTGATGAGTAACCCTTCCTGTCTTTCCTAGGTTCCAGGAAAATAAATCACAGCGTGAGCATCCTTACCCAAGCCCTACTAAGCAGTTTTCTTTACAGCACACTCTGAACCTGATACAGAGCCCAGAGCATGCCTGGAAGTTAGGTCCTAGAAAGCCTGGGCACACTGCTTGGGCACCACTGTCCTTTTCCCTGACAGGTGCTCCTGGCTCTGAGATGCACGAGTTCTAGGTTCTCGCCCCAGATTCCCAGGACTCGACTGTGGGTGCTGATCCCCAGGAGCAACCTAGCATTTCCACTCAGTCTCCCTGCCTGTGACTTATCCTGAGGGCAAGGCTTATTGCCCTTTGCTTTTGTTAAATGGAGTTGTTTCTTTACTTTAGATAGCTGGTGATGGGAATTGGGTTGGCATGAGGAGGCTGGGGCAATAAAACAGCAGAGGGATCTCCTTTGGCACATGAGGAAATGTTTAGGGTACACACACCTGGTCTATAGGCTGTCCTGATTTAGGCAGTCTGCGGTCCCAAGGTGATATAGATAATGGTCACCAGAATGGGTCATTTGCCTGCAGTTAGTGTTATGGTAGGAAGTCCCCTGACCGGTAGCAGGCAGACGTTGGTACCCTCGGTGCTGAGCTGTCTCTGCTAGCAATCTTCATTGGCAGGAAGGATTTGGAATTCCCACAGAGCTGTGGTGTGCTTATGAGGAACATTTTCCATGTTTCCTCTCAGGAACTAGTTGGCTGCATTAGTGATGGACAAGAGTTTCTCATTCATTCATTCATTCATTCATTCATTCATTCATCATTCACTGAGGACCAGCCTGCATAAGTCTGTGTTAAAGCACAAGTATTTGGAGGGTTAAGATTAACTTTCTGAGATGAGGTTGATCAGTGGGTGAAATTTAAGTCTATTTAACATTGAAGAGTCTAATTGAAGCTGCCCCAAGGGGCAGAGGACAGAGAAACCAATGGAGCGTTACAAGGTGTCCATCGTAAGCCAGGTCACTCTTGGGGCCAGTCACTTCCAGGATGTTGGCACAGAAGCTTAACTTCAAAGCAGAGCACCAGCCCTGGGGGATGCCACAGGAGCCCTGGCCTCTGGGATCACCTAGGAATCCTGTCTGGTGCAGGGGCGGTAAAACACAGTGCAAGAAAGATGTGGTTCCTCAACAGCTCAGGTGCATCCAGAGTCATTAGAGACTCAGATCAGGAGACTGTTTTCAAAATGATACTTTGAGAAATTCTCCTTGAGCAAATATGGCATTTACTGGAGCTGAAGATTGAGGAAAATTCATGGGTGGAAACGGTGTCATTTTCTCGAGCTTCCTTCCATGTGCTTTCATCTTGAACTCACATTTAGGTAGCAGAGGGCAATGAGGAAGGCGACCCCATCACTAAACACCCAGTCATTGTCCCTGCAGCAGGGATCCCAGAGAAGTCTAAGGCTAGCACCCTACTCCCTTTTATTCCTCTGTGGCTTCTTTATTTTTCCTATTTATGATTGATTTTTCTAGTGTTAAATTAGTTTCAGCATTTGAAAAGACAAGATACAGACACCTCTCCCCATTTCTCTCACCAAAGGCAATTTTAAAATTCTGATACTATGCTTTTAACTTACTTACTTTATGTGTTTGTATGTGTGTGCATGTTCATGGAGGTGCATGTATTTTCACGCATGTAGATTCCAGGGGAAAAACTTGAGTGTCTTTCTTTGGGTACCATCTACCTTATTTTGAGACATGGTCTCTCTTAGTATTCTGAGTTCACCAAGGTGGGCCAGGCTAGCTGGTCAACAAGCTCCAGGATCAACCAGTGTCTACGTCTCCAGTGCTAGAAATATAAGCTGGCTTCTCCATACTTGTCTCTTTTTAATCTAAAGAAAATATGAATTAATGAGGCTCAAACTCTTGTCCTGGTTCTTCCAAAGGAAACACTTTAACGACTGAGCTAAATCTCAAAATTCTGCACATTGTTATTTAACACAAGAAGGCTCTGGAGGGTGAGGGAATTAAAGTGGTCCAGTGACCTGGGACCCTGTGGACACAGATCCTCTGTGTTTCCTCTTTGCTTTCTATGCCCAGACTGGACATTGCAGAAGCCAGTGTCTCAAAAACATCAGAGGTATGATACAGAAGACCCCACTGTCTCCAGCCAGATGTCCGAGAAAGTAGAAGTTTCAAACAGAGAACTTTTCTAATAATTTCTCTGGCTCTGGTCAGAAAAGAAGATAGTAGCACCCACACAGTCAAGGTCAGATGAGGAGCCTAGACCTCTAAACTTGCCAGACCATGAGGAGACAGTGTGGAGTCTGGGTTTCCATACTTGCAGAGATTAAGGAGACCCCTGGGGGATCATGGCTGGAGTCTGGACATGTATCCTGATCTCACAGGAAGAGGAGGCTTTGCCCATCCACACTGAGGTGTTAGGTACAAGATAGAGTTGGGACATTTACCACTACTTAACCATACTCAACCACAACCAAACTACATTCACAAAGGGTCAGTAGAGACCAAATTGAGAGTAACAATGAAACATCTTTCATGCTTCAGTGACTTGACACCGGAGGCCCAGTGACAAGTCTGACCTTGTTCCCAGCCAGGCTTGATGCGGATCTGCTGATAACCAACTGGCACCTCTCAGTGACCAGCGGGGTGATACCCTGTCAACCTCCAGAGGGGTTTCAAAGCAGGCCCATGGCAGCATGAAATTGAAACGAGACACAGAATCTTACAACACTCAGAGCATCTAGGTTTCAACTGAAAAAGAATCACCTTTAACACCAGAACCAGGAAGCTCAAGTTGGATGAGAAAAGGCAAATCCTGACACTGCCATAGCATGGACTTTAGATGGACACGAAACCGGGCTGAAGGCGATTGACACGGAACGGGGCTGAAGGCATGCCATGCTCAAGACAATTATGGATGTGATCAAACAATGAAAAAAGTTCAAGCAAAAAAGTAGTAGACCTTGGGGGAAAATTAGAGGCTAAAATAAGAACTGAATGGAAAATTTAGAGCTGAAAACTACAAAATAAAATGAAATAAAGCTAAAATAAAATACTCAGTGGATATGGTGGAACTCAGAAGCCGGGGCCTTGATGATAGAAGTTACCAGATTTGATTAGCATAGAGAAAGAAAATTAAGAGTATTTATCAACACTTTAGGTCCACGTGGGGTTGAAACAGAAGATATACCATTGGTGACACATCATCAAGAGGAGGGGACGTGGGTGGGACTGAAAGTCTTCAAAGAAATAGCACATGTAACTTTTCCTAAATTTATTTGTAAAAATGCTAATCCACAGAAGCTAAGAAGATGAGTGAATCTCAAACAAGAAAGCCCAAAGTGACTGGTACAAGACACAGCATCCGCGTCTGAAAACCAGGCAAAATAAAAAGGGGTTGAAAGCAACTACAGAGAGATGGTGTTTATTAAAAAAAAAAAGCCATTCACACAGGAGTGAATTTTACAAGATGGCACAGAGACCAGAAGGAAATAGGATAATTTTCAACTCTTGAAAAATATGAAAGATGAGAGAGATGAAAGAGGTGTGTGTGTGTGCGTGTGTGTATGAAAGAGAGAGAGAGAGAGAGAAAGAGAGAGAGAGAGAGAGAGAGAGAGAGAGACTAATTTAGAATTCTTCAATCTTGATGTGCCTAGGACATTAGTAAACACAGGCCTGGGTTTGATCCTGAAGGTAATTCCAGAGAAGATTAACTAGACATTGGATACCTGTCCTGAATCCACCCTTGAGGCCAGGATGGATTAAAGAGAAAACAGAGAAGGCACTTTCTCTCTCCCTATGTGTCTTGGAGATGGGTTGAAATCACCCCCGAAGCCATGAGCCAAATAAGCACTCTCCTCTTGGGTTGTGCTGCCAGGGAACTGGTACAGGGATAAGAATGTTAACTAATATAACTAGAAAACATATTCTCCCTAAGTTAAGGGTGAACAAAGGCTTACTAAGACGAAAGAGAAAGAGAATTGGTCATCAGCAGACATATCTTTAAACAGTTGCCTAAACGGAAGGGAAATGATGAAATACCTCCTCTTGAAACATCACCCAAGTATAAATATGTGGATAGAGCCAATATGGAGACAAAGAGTTTCCTAAGTGATGTTTGTTGCTGAAGAACGACTTACAGAATGGTCGCGTTTGGTCCTTCATGCATGTGCAGTGACATCATTAAAGGGAGGAAAAAAGGTGGATGTAGAGGCCCTCTGTCTCCACACTTGCCTTGAACTACAGGTAAGTTAGTACAGAGAGTGCCGTCATGTCCAGAGAAGCCACCATGAGCAGAAAGACAGCAGTACCTGCAAACACACTGATACCAAAGAGAAACCAAAACTGAATTCTGAAAAAAAAAGTTTGCTGGGTGGTGGTGGCGCATGTCTTTAATCCCAGGACTCAAGAGGCAGAGGCAGGTGGATCTCTGTGAGTTCGAGGCCAGCCTGGTCTACAAGAACTAGTTCCAGGACAGGCTCTAAAACTACAGAGAAACCCTGTTTCGAGGAAATCCCCCCCAAAGAAAGAAAGAAAGAAAGAAAGAAAGAAAGAAAGAAAGAAAGAAAGAAA
>JABTXL010005929.1:27461601-27482418 GCA_025134845.1 Neodon shergylaensis
AAAGAAAGAAAGAAAGAAAGAAAGAAAGAAAGAAAGAAAGAAAGAAATGTTCAAGTGGCCGCACAGAAATTCAGATAAAGTAGAACAGGAAGTCATAACAAAAAATGAAGTAAAAAAATTAAATAGCATATCTAGTCCTTTACATGCTAGTAATTGTATTAAATGTAAGGGGTTTAAACATGCCAGTTTAAAGGCAAAGATTAGTAGCGTGTATAAATAACAAATCTATCTATATGCTAGAAGTATAACTATTTAAATGAGACCCTTAAGTGGGTTTCATAGCTATGTAGACTGAAAGTAAAATCCTCTAAAGTTATACACCATAAGAATATGAACAGAATGAAGCAGACATGCTGAACTATCATAGAAGGTCGACCAGAGCAAACCCAACATGAGGGGTGAAGAAAAGCCTTAGTAAAGTCGAAACTCTGTCAACCAAGGAAATAGAATCACAAGTGGGTGGATACAACCCAACAATAGAATCATAAGATGTGTGAACAAAACAGAAGCAGAGACATTTATAAGTTTAATGAAAGCATCAAAGCATCGCTTTCCACAATCACTGGGACCGTTAGAGAGGACATCAACCAGCGACTCAGCAATTCTGTCAACTGGTAGGATGGAGTCAGTGTTAGCATGGCGTTCATCCAACAGCAGAATACACTTTCAAGAGCCTGCAGAACATGTCCCAAGGTGGTGTGCAAGCTGGGATAGACAACAAATATCAGCCAACACGGAAGACTTGGAACCACATAGAGCACTTTCGGATCATAAACTAATCCCCCTTAGCTGTTTGATTTTGTGCTATGCCCCCTTTCTACCTCCCTGACTTTGGGTGACTTCACTTTATAGGGAAGGTTTTAGAGTGGGATGTGTCTTTTCTCACCCAGAACTATAAAGGAACAAGAGGACTGGAGTTTGCATTTTCTGAAGCCTTCTTCTCTTTCCTTTTGGAGAACTTCATGACCCCACCTTGTTTGGCTGGAACCTTACTACATAAAATCAGAGGGCGATGGGTCTGATTCTGCTTTACTGGAGATGGGCTTGCATCATGGGTGGTATTTAAACAGTTCTCCAAACCCAAATAAACACACAATTAAATGGAGCAGAAAAATAACTTTCCTTATGAGACCTGAAATCCAACAACAAACTTCCAATTCATAAGGCAGGAGTCAGGATGGCTGCATCTGCTGGGCAACCGCTCTCCCTGTGGGCCAGGCATTGCATAAGCATGTATTCACGTGACCCTCGGTACTGTGAGCTGAGGAACCCTAGTCTGCCAAATGTGGGGATTTATCAAAACCACATATTCCCCATAACAACCTCCTCACGGACAACCCTGGGGTCTCCGATTTTTGGATCCATACATAGCGGAAAGGAAAAATGACTTCCCTCATCATGAGCTGTGAGGTGGGCCCTTGGCCAAGCACAGCCGGGGCCTCTGTTTCTGACAGGCAGCAGCTGTTCAGCTCCTTCTCCCCAAGGACAGCAGAAGGCAGAAGGGAAGGGAGAGGGGGCAGAATCCAGGGAGCCCCAGGCAGAGGCTCCTTCCTAAGGCCCTGTGCTCTGCAGGACTAGGTAGTGGCAGATGGCACTTGTGGTTCCATTGGCCATGAAGTCATGACCATAGGCATGGGGGTCTTGTGGAGAGAGGGAACTTGTCCAAACACACTTTCTGGCCACTCTCTGGGATCTCTGCACTTTAAAACCATAGAGCTTGTCTTGAGAGCATCACAGACGGGACTCTGTAAGCTGCTCTGGGATTGGTTGTGCCATCCGGCTGGGATTGGTGTACCTGAGGGGCCGGCCAGTTCAGCCTCTTGAATTTCCTCCCTGTGGCAAGGATCCCACCCCACCCCCACTCCACCCCCTGCAGTTACCTCGCTTGCCCTCTCCCTATGGATCACTTCTGGTCCTAAGCTCTGTGATTTTATGCTTTAGGCAAAGCCAGCCTCTCTGTTCCCAGTTCTGTCTTCACACAGACAAGCAAGTCAGGACTGGGGACCAGGTGTGCTTTTGAGCAGTGTGGGGAAGGGTTATCTCTGTCTCAGGAGAATCACACTCAAGCGCTTGTGGGGGACATGTCCTGACATGCGAAATAATTCTCAAATGTAGAGGGGGGGAAGAAAAAAGAGGAAGTGAGGGACAAGCCCGCAAGGTGGCTTTGTCAGCTGTGGGGCGTTTTGGTAAAAGGTCCATTGCTATGTACACAGTAGCCTTCTTTAGAGCTAACTGAAGAGAATTTCCAAGACAAAAAAAAAAAAAAGGAAAATGGTTTGGAGAGTCTGAATGGCCTTTTTCCAGCTTCTGGCAGAATGCTGTTTCTTACTTGGGGGGCTTGTGTCAGGATGGGGACTTAGAGGGACACACTCTTGGCTGGTTTCCTTCTAGCTGGTCCTCTGGCAGGGTGGCCGGCTCTCCAGTCAGCACTCTGGGTAGGTGCAGAGTGGAGTCACCACCCACAGAGTGAAGAGTCTGCCTGTGCGTGGCTGGAGCGTTGAGATGCCTTGAGGTTCCATCAAAATTTCCGAGGGCAGAGCATAGCTAGGCATTGCATCACACCGCTCGCTGTGGAATCATCTAATTGTAAGATACGGAGGCTAAGTCTTCTCTGCTTCCTCTGGAAAAGAGAAAAATGCGTGTGTGCATGTTTGTGTATGTATGTGTGTTGTGTATGTGTATGGGTTGTGCATCTGTGCATGTATGTATATGTATAATCAATCATGTTGTGTGTGCATGCATGTGTGCACATGTTGTGTGTGCATGTGTGTGTATGTGTATGCATGTATGGACAATCTCAGGTATTAGTTTTTTGGTACCTTCCACGTTTCATTTGAGACAGGCTCTCTCATTGGCCTAGAAACTTATCACACAGGCCAGGCTAACTCATGAGTTCCAGGCATCTTCCTGTCTCCATTTCCCTTCTTGCCAGTCCTGGGATTGCAGGCACACACCATCATGACCAGCTTTTTGTATGTTTTTTGGGGGTTTGAACTCAGGTCCTCACACTTGTGGAGCCAAATTTTCTACTGACTAGCATCTCCCCATCACAGCCTTCATTTGGATAGGACTGGGAAAGGCCTACCCATCAGGGAAGTGATGAGGAAAGCAGGAAGACCTAGGTCTCCAGCAGCAGATGGGGTCTGTGAAGAAGCACTGGGTATCAAAGATGTTCAGGATACAGAAATCTATAGCAGATCCGGCTGGCCACATCCCACGCACATCTGCACACTCCAGATGCAGGCTAGCTGGCTCATGCGCTCACTGGGACTTTCCTGTTTCTGCCTCCCCTCTCACTGTCAGAGTACCAGGGCCACGGACACAGACTACGCTGTCTGGCATCACTTGGGTTCCTGAGACCCAAGTTCAGGTCCTCACGCATGTTCAGCATGTACCTCACATGCGGAGCCATTTCCTCGGCCCTCCCTGGTTCTTCTCAGCTTTCACAGATCGTTGACATGGGAAGAAAACCCTTCACTGACAAGGAGCCATCGGTTAACCTATCCAAAATACTGCAAAGCAGAACCAAACGAGGGTATAAAACTAGAAGCCAGAGCACGACAGGGAAGATAAACACCAAGGTGAAGTGCTGCAGTGAAAACAAAAATAAAGGCCATGTCGGAGTCTGCTAACTAAGAGGGAGGACTCTGATGAACATGGATGGAGCCAGGAGTATGAGGAAGCATACTCGGGCAGCAAACCCGTGAAACCTCCTCACCGATGGTAAACATCAGAGAAAGGCGAAGTATACTGAGGCTTGGGGAAACAGCTCAGTAGGAAAATGCTTGCCTGGTAGCCCTCATGAGACCCTCAGTTCAGTTCCCAGCACTTATAAAAACCCAGACAAACCACAACAAGGTTTGGCTGAGACTTGGTCTCACTGAAGTCAGCACTGCTATCAGCAGGAAAGAGAAATAAACCTGGACAGCAAATGCCGGGGAGGGCATAGAGAAGAAGGCACCCTACACACTGATGCTGGGCTTGTACATTGGTGCAGTCCTGACCGAGTTTGCTCTCATTGCTGTGGTAAACACCAAGACTGAAAGCAACGTGTCAAGGAAAGGGTTTATTTGGTTTCTATTTCCAAGCTACTGTCAATCACGGGGAGTCAGGAAAGGAACTTAAGCAGGAGCAGAGGCAGGAACCGTGGAGGAAAGCTGCTAATGGCTTGCTCTAAGCGCATATTGTCTTACCTTTGTTATACCTCCCACGCCCATTAATCAAGGGATGACACCGCCCACAGTGGACTGGGACCTCCCACAACAATCTGTGATCAAGAACATGCCGATTGTTCAGTTTGATCAAGAGAATTCCTCAGTGAAGGCTCCTGCCCTCTACTTGAGTCCAGTTTGTGTCAAATTGAGAAAAACTAAGCAGCACACAAGCTCTATGCAAACCTGTGTGGGAGCTCCTCTAAAGACCAAAAAGAGAAACACCACAGTTCAGCTACACTGCTTGTGAGTCTGCATCCCAGGGAAACAGAGGAAGCAGACAAAAGATACCACCCTATGAGTGTTACCAAGCTGTAGGGTCAGCCGGGGTCCCCAGTTGAGATGAGTGGATAAGGAGAATGTGACTTGTGCACACATAGGGCGGACTTTATTTCACCCCAAGGAAGAGCAATAATGATTTGCAGTAAAATGGGAGGAACTGGAGATCGCTACACCGTGTGAGCGGAGCAGAGAGATGCACAGGTTGGTGCCTGGGTGAGCTTCACAGAGTATGTGGGATCAGAGCAAGAAAGGACATGTGATCACAAGGGGGCCCAAGTGGGGAAGAGAGATGGGGTGGGGGTCATAAGGGGGCCCAAGTGGGGAAGAAAGATGGGGGGTCGCAAGGGGGACTAAGTGAGGAAGAGGAGGCAATGGGGAGTGAATGAAAGTGGGTAAGAGAAGTGTAGAACAGGATCCAAGTGTGCTGCCTACATGTATGGGAATATCATACTAAAACCATCACTCTGTAGCATTAATACATGCTAATAAAATGCAGTTGGGGCTGGAAAACTGGCTTAGCACTTGTGGCTCTTACGGAAGACCTGGGTTATGTTTCCAACATTCACATGATGGCTTACAGCTTCCAGTAACTCCAGTTCCAGGGGATCCAGTAGCCTCTTCTGGTTTCTGTAGGCATATATATGTGGTATGCATGCATGCATGCAGGCAAGCCACATAATATATCAATATATATATATATATATATATACATATATATACAAATACACACACAGATGAGATAAGGAATACAGAATCCAGCAAATAAGGCAAAATATAAAGAACACAAAATGATTGCATAGGAAATGTCAGATATGGAAGATGAGAAAAGATGGCCCCAATGTACATTATTTGTGATCGTTTAAAAACAAAGACTTATTTGTGTTGTTTTGAATTATGTGTGGGTCTGTGTGTGAGGAGAGGCAGAGGCATCGGATCACTTGGAGCTAGAGATACAAGTGGTTGTGAGCTGCCTGAAGTTGGTGCTGGGAGCTGAGCTCCAGTGCCCCCGTAGTTTATAGCTTTGAAGAAGAAAACAGAGTAGTTCGTAGAAAACCAGTAAATCATTTAAGAGAAAAGTATCAAATGAGGTTTGATTTTTAACATTGATACGGGTACTTTGTGTATTATATGTATCTACTACATCTATCTATTATATCAATCTACTTATCTACCATGTCTGTCTACTTGAAGGGGGAAGGAAGCTCATAGGCGCTGGTTGATACACATCTTGACATAGTTACCTGGTTTCAGAGATAATTCTTCAGCCGCTGAAGCACAGAGAACACACAGAAAAGGGAAATAACTTTCTGGCAACATTCAGTGATCAAAGTCGATAGAATAGGCTTTACATAGTCACACGGGCATCAAGGGAAAATGACGCAGGGAGGGGGAGAGGAGTGTAGACATCAGATGAAATTCTAGAGGTGTAGAGATTAACAAGCCCTTTGCATACGGATAAAGAAAGCAATCATGGAATCTTTGACTACAGAAAATAGCAGACGGGGCTGGGGAGATGGCTCAGCAGTTAAGGGCACTAGCTGCTTCCCAGAGGTCCTGGGTTCACTTCCCAGCACCCACAAGGTGGCTCACAACCATCTGTAACTCTAGTTCCGTGGGATCTGATGCCCTCTTCTGATCTCTGTGGGCATCGGGCATACATGTGCACAGCCATGCATGTAGCCAAAATACTCACACACATAAAATAAAATAAGGGAATAAAGGAGAAGTGATATATGACAGTAATGTGAAAATATTTCTGTAACCAAATGCGTGTGGCATAGAGGATGGGAAGCCTGCAGTAGTGAGAACTGAGAGCTTCTCCATACAGAACAGGAGGTGCCAGACATGTTTGAAGCAGAAGCCTCAAGTAAGGGAACCATAAGAACATTATCCAAGGAAATAAAGATCAATCCACATGGACTAGGAATAATGAAGATTTAATCACAGCCAGGTAGAGAAGAAGGAAGAGGGAAAGTAGACGGCACAGGAAACTCAAGGAATGGAATGTAAGTATGGCACAGGGCAGGGAGAGCAGTGTCGCCTCCACAGCAGGGTCTCAGTTCAGGGCACAGCACAGACAGTGGTGGCACTGCCAGCCTACCAAGTTCACAAGCCTTCAAAACACAGCGTATCAGAAATGAAGCATACGGATCAAACCAAAAAGCTATATCTGAGACTTGGAGGCTTAATGGAAAATGAAAAAAAAATAGGACCAAATACAGTTTTAGGAAATTATCATAAAAAAATTCTTCAAGGTACATTCTTAAGGTAGAAGCTACTTAAAATAGAGTCTCATAGGTGTTTCGTTTGTTTCTTGCTTTTTCTTTTTACTGTAGGGTTTTTTGTTGTTTTTCTTTTTATTTTGCTTGAGACAGGTTTTCGCAGTCTTGATTGATTCTGAAGTTGCTATGTAGCTGAGAACGATCATAAATTTCTGAATCTCTTGACTTCATCCCCCAAGTGCTGGGATTATAGGCGTGTGCCACCATGCCTGGTATTTTTGTGCATATTTAGCTTGTTTTTGAGAACTAAACATGTAGCTTAAACATTATAGTGTGTATATATAGTTTGTTTATGCACATGTTTGTTTACATGTGTGCAAACAAGCGTGTGAACATATGAACAGACCTCTGCTGAGGCACACAAAGGCTGCTGAGAGATCTTGTTCCGGGTTTAGGAGGCTGTGGAGGTTTCCCTGTGTATAATCCCTGAATGAGTATTTTTTGCTTTAACTATATCTTTATATTGCTTTTTAAAAATATATACGGCACTCCTGAGCTATGCACCGGGCACTGAGCATCTTTGGTTTCCATTGCGGGCTTCTGCCGGCCTCCTAGCGGGAGTAAGACCTCCACCACCTTTCCATTTCACGCTGCGTTTGAGTAGACCAGCAAATGGTTTTATTGATTTACGTGTGTTTGAAATTTTCTGTTTTCTAAAGAAACTTGGGGTCAACTAAAAGAAAGGTAGAAAATGAAATCTTGACTATAAAATTCCATGGAGTGGGACCTGGAACTGTTGTGGGTGGTGGAGGGTCTTCCTTCCACTCCCTGAGTTAACAGACCGGCATCTCAGTTCATCCCCTGCACACTGGTCTCTGCCTTCAGGCTCTCTCCTCTCCCAGTTTAGCTCTTTATTACCCTCGTGACAATATTCCAGCATCTTAAGCTCTTTCAGGAGGAAGAGCACAAGGCCTCACTCTCTAAGAAGATGCCAAGCCTGCTTCCCTCCCTCCACACAGCAGGAGGCTTAGTTTGAGCCAGGGTTCTTTCTCCCCTGGAGTACTGTAACCGGCCTCCTTCTCTCAAACCTTGGGTCTCTCATGACCTATTCTATTCTCTGCATCATCGTTGCTTGGGTCAACGTTGGCTTTGAAGTACAAAAAAGATCATTTTTCCTTCTAGCTTGAATTCCGCAGGGACTTTCTAGTGTGCCTGGAGCAACTCCCTCACTGGGTGACATAAACATAAAATATTCTATTTCTCTGCGCCTTCATCTCCTTGCCCTGCCCCATCATAGACTCCCACACCCTCTGGATTTTCTATTCAAGCCAAGCCCAGGTTACCTCCAGGGCCACTTCACTTACCAGGCAAGCTCTTCCATGTCCTCCCTGAAGGGCTTTCTGACACATCATCCAGGTGCTGCTTAAAGTCCCCTGCCCCAAAGGTCCTCCCTGACAAGCTAGCTTAGCGCCCCTTCTGTCTCCTAGGCTCTTTGGACAACACCATGAGAGATTTATTTTGTGCTTTTCTTTCTGATCACATGCACTGATGTAGTGTGTCTGTCTTCCTGGGTTTAGATCTGAACCCTGTTACTTAAACTGTGTGTGTGTGTGTGTGTGCGTGCGTGGTGGGCAGGAGGCGGCACTGAGTAAGTCTTCAACTCACAGTCATCTGGAACTAAGGCAATAGTTCAGAAACCGCTTACAGAAGGGGCAGGCTAGTGGTGAGGATGTCTAAGTATTTGTTATTGTTATGGAATAAGAATTCACTCCATCATCATCCCCTTTGCCCTACACCCTAGACTGCCAGCTCTGTGGCATTAACTGGCTAAGACTTCCCTAAAGAGTATCCCAGGGTGTGGCTTGAAGAAGACATGTATTGCCTCACAGTCCTGAAGTCTAGAGATGCGAGCTCAGGCCGGTAGGGTTGTTTTTTCTGAGTCCTTCCCCCAGTGCGCATCTGTGGTTCAATCCCTTTCTGTTAGGACATCAGTGGTATTGGATTGACGACCTCATTTTAACTTTGTGACCTCTTTAAAGAGGACCTCCTAATACAGACATATTCTGAGCGAGTTATAATGTCAACACGTGAATTGTGCCGTCACATGTAAGCTCGTTTCTAGACTTTAGGGATGTGTTCTTCAGCACATTTCAACTGTTCGGAAGCTTGGCGGTACCCCCAAACCTTTTGGCGCATTGTCTCTTGTCTGTGAAGCCTGAGGCAACAGAGGCGATGATGGGGGTGTCTGGGAAATGCCCTTCAGGGGCATCAACTGAGGGATTGCAAGCATTGGGCTTTGTTCCCTTACATTTAAATGACTTTTTTACAACCCAGGAGCACACAGGGATTCACACACTTTGTCAGATGCTCAGGTTGTGCTCCTGGGGGACTCAGGTAAGGGAGAAGAGAGCAGCTTGTGTGGCATCCGGGGATGGAGCCACAGGTCGGTGTCCATCCCCAAATGTGGCTGAAGCTTCTGTATGCCATCATAAGCCCTCCCACCATCTGGGCGAGCCTGCTCCCTGCCTGGCCCTGCAGCTAGACCCTCATGAAGCCTGGACTCAGCCTTCCTGCCAGGGGTACCGATCTCACTTAGGACGTCAAGTGGCCGACAGTTGGACTTTCTCTTGTGAGTCTTTAGAGAGAAACTATTTCAATTCTTCTTCTTTTATCAATAAACCTCACTCCTCACATGACTTCCCTTTCATCCAATTGGTCTGCAACCAAGATCCCCAGAGAGGCCTGAGAGTCTTCAACTCTGCATGTATTGCTTTTTAAAACACACAGCACAATAACCATAACCAGTAATAAAAGCACGGCAATTAATACAATATATTGCAATAAAAGTTATTTAGACCATGAGTTATTTCTAGAATGCTCTATGTGATATTTTCCGGACTTCATTAAAATTTCAGAAAACAAAGGATAAAGAGAGACTGTGGCTCAGTACCTGAAGGAACATATGAATTTCAAGTCCAAGATTATCTTAAATATTCAGAGTCAGAGGGAGTGATTATTGACACTGTCTTTTGGTAGGGAATCTTCTAATGTACCCTTTCTGATCTCTAATTGTGATCTGAACACAGAAACTGTACACTCCTACACACCGTTCGGTCCTATCTGGGAACACTGAGAACTTAACCGCCCATGAAAATTTGTAGCTAACCGTATGTGGAAAGCTCAAATCTCAGAGACAATTATGATCCTAATTTCATCTACAACACCGTGGGAAGCCTGGAAACTGTACCTGACGCCTTCGGCATCTGTTCATCCCTGAATGGGCTTTCACGTAAATGGCCAGGAAACCAAGAAAGAACTGGGGCTTCCTCCTCCTGTGTGTGCTGTCTGTGGGTTGTTCTAGTCCAGTGGATTTGAACAGTTTTGGAAAAGAGAATTGTTATGCCTTCGAGGTGGAAGCTGCTCAGCTGTTCCTGTAGACAAGCCTGGGGCTTCCATTGGAAGGAGACAGACAGACAGACTGACTGGCTCAGGACACCATGTGAATCCTCGGTTGCTACATCAGGTCTCTGAGTTGGATTAAAGACAAGGGATGAGAACTACACTAGAGAACACAGTTCTGAGGATTTCCCAGAAGGCACAGAGATCCGTGGAAGAGCTAGGAGGATTCTGACAGGGGAATGAGAGAAGATGAACGGGAGACAGTGTTCCTAAGAGGCTGAGACCCTTGAGAGAGACGGAGGCTGAAGGTCAGCCCAGGCAAAACAGAGGAGCTGGGCAGAGCATTTTGCGTGCTTTTCTCTTTGCTTTAGAAGCAATGCTTTATTTCGGACATATTCATATTTTAGATGGGAGACTCCCGACCTATTATGTATTCCAGAGGATTATGCAGAACTAGTTATTTTTCCTCTAAAGGCACTGAGGCCATGACCTCCAAGGACTGGATGTGGCTCTTTCGTCAAATGTCGTGTCTACAACCTCCCAACCCAGATGATTTTGCTACAAGTGCCAGCTCAGGTGTCTTGCAAATACGCTTTTGAGTGGTTGGGGGACGTGTGGAGAGTCGTGTCTATTTTATTATTGAGCCCTGGGGAGTTTATTCTTCTAGAAGTACATCTGGTGCTAGATATTTATGCTTTTGATGTTTCAGACTGAATTTTGCTATATTCTCAGTGTGGGGTTGACATCTAAAATTGTTTTTTTTTATGCTTAAGGAAATAATGTTATTAAATGTTATTAAAATGGATTCTTACAAGTTCTTTGTGACCCGTGACAAAATGCATAATTAATCAGAATTAAACACTAATGGGTTTATAACACAAAGACTCCAGTTCTAAAATAAAACTTAGCCGACTCTTGTGCACACTGCTCAGTTTGTGGAAGAGACAAGTTGTTCTTTGGCTTTCAAAAGTCACGCTGCCTTGTATTGTCCTCCAACAGCATAGAGGTTAATACTTCAGGGGGCTTTGTGTGGAATGGTGTGCAGTGGCATTCCAACTGTATTTTAATAAATGAAGACCGCCTGAAGATCTGAGAGGAAAACAGTCCCCACTGCTCAGCCTGGCAGACCAGGTTATGCTAACACACACCTTTAATCCCAGTAGCCACCCTAGTTGCCATAGAAACCAGGTGGTGCATGCCTTTAATCCCAGCCCTAGAGAGGAGTATAAAACAGAGCTCTCAGACACAGTCTCATTCTGAGATTCCTGGAGGCAGGATTGCCATTTCTGTCAGAGGTAGAGGTAAGAGCCAGTGGCTGGCTGTTTTACTTTTTGGGTCTTTAGGATGAACCTCAATTTCTCTCTCTGAGTTTTTATTAATCATGCTTCATTTGGTGCCCATTTTTTTTGGGACACAAATTTAGGAAAATGCCCTTTGCCTGCAGCTTTTTAGTCACCGGCCCAAGCCAGAGCTGGGATTGGAATTCCAGCTCCAGGAATTGGAATCTTAGTTGTGATAAAAGATAAAGTAGATGTAAATATTATAACTATAATTCTTGCTTAATAACTGTTTTGTTGCATATAATCTTGCTATGTTAAAGTTAAAAACCTTCCTTTTTATTTAGACAGAAAAGGGGAGGTGATGTGGGACTCCCCTCGGATGTGGGAATCCCCTCTGTATGCTGTGATTAGCACTAATGAATAAAGAAACTGCCTTGGCCTGTTGATAGGGCAGAACTTAGGTAGGCAGGGAAGACAGAACTGAATGCTGGGAGGAAGAAGGGTGGAGTCAGAGAGAAGCCATGGATCCTCCGCCTGAGACAGACACTGTTTAGAATCTTTGCCAGTAAGCCACTGCCATGTGGTGATATAAAAATTAATAGAATTAGGTTGAATTAATATAAGAGTTAGCCAATAAGAGGCTAGAGCTAATGGGCCAAGCAGTGCTTTAATTAATACAATTTCTATGTGATTATTTTGGTTCTGGGCGGCCGGGATGAACAAGTGGGCCCTCCTCCTGTACCCCTCTGTATGCTGTGAATACCACTGGTTAATAAAGAAACTGCTTTGGGTGGGCCTAATGAAGCATAGAATAGGGCAAGGTGGGAATTTCAAGAAGATAGAGGTAGAGAGAGAGTGGGCAGAGTCAAGAAGAAGCCATGTAGCCGCAGAAGGAGACAGACGCCTGGAAACATTACAGGTAAATCATGAGCCTGGTGGTA
Organism: Neodon shergylaensis; assembly: GCA_025134845.1. Classification (NCBI taxonomy): domain Eukaryota; kingdom Metazoa; phylum Chordata; class Mammalia; order Rodentia; family Cricetidae; genus Neodon; species Neodon shergylaensis. The sequence continues at coordinate 27,473,937 of JABTXL010005929.1, forward strand.
AAATATAAATAATAGAAATGGGTTAATTTAAGATGTAAGTGTTAGCTAGAAATATACTTAAGCTATTAGTCAAACAGTATTGCAACTAATATAGTTTCTGTGTGATTGTTTTGGGTCTGGGTGGCAGGGAAACAAACAAGCAACCTCCCACTACAAGGTTGAGCTTCTGCCATATCATCAGGGTGGAGGCTGAGATGGAACGGCCTGGGAGGACAGATCCAGGGGCTGGGAGGAAGGTCCACCTAACAGGCTTGCAGAGGTCTATGTGCACGGGTACAAGCCATGTCAGAAACCATAGCTGGTTCTCATGCAGATGTGCATCTGTCCTAGCTGCTACAGGACCCGGGAAGAAAACATACAATTCCTGAATAGTCTTCCTTCTGAGAAACAGTGCCTTCATTCATTACCTTTTTCTCATCGTTGTGATGAAAGCACCGAAGGAGGAAAAGGTTCATTGTGGCTCAGAGTTTGAGGCTCCATCCCATCATGGGCGGAAGTCAGAGCAGCAGCCGTGTGAGGCAGCTGGTCACATCACAGACAGAGAGCAATGCTGGTGTTCGGATCACTTCTCACCTTTACTCAGACCAGGGTCCCAACCCACAAGATGGTTCTGTTACCATTCATGGTGCATCTTTGAACCTCAGGTAAGCTTTCTGGGAAGCCATCTCATGGATGTGCCCAGTCAGATCAGTATCTCTGTTTGGTTCTCCATCCCACCATGATGACAATCATGGGCTAGGAAGATGGCTAAGTCAGTCAATCACCTGTCTCAGAAGCATGAGGACCTGAATTTGGATCCCCAGAACCCAAGTAAAAAGTCAGCTGTAGTGCCCAGGGATGGCAGGATGGGAAACAGACATGCATGGATCCCAGGGCACTGTGTGGCTGGACATTGGCTCCTGTCAGCTGCTTACTAGGTGGGAAGGAACGGTGGGCAAGAGAAATGTGGATCAGAAACTGTAGAGGGGAGTGAGCAGGTCTGTTCAGTCCCTGGGCAATCAGAACTTCAGCTCAAGCACCTGAATCCAGGTCAAGAGAGGCCTGAAGAGCGCAGAGGGGCCTGGAGACCACCAAGGGCTGCTGCACAGAGGAGGCGGGATGGAGAAAGAGAGGCTATACGTTTGCATGCAGAGATCAGAATGCGCAATGAAGACTGCTGGGTGTGTCCAATTTGCAGAGCAACCTTCTAGGTTTTCTGATTCTTGCAATTAATTGTTGTTGAGCTGTTTTTGTTATCTGTGAGTTGCAGAGACCTGGTGGTAGCACTATTATAATTAGCAGAATTAGCAGTGCAAGATGATTACATGACAGTGTAGGGGCTGCAAATATATTCTGCCAGGTTGACGTTCAAACGACCCTCATGGAGGCGGCCATTCATTCCTCCTCCAGTCTATACACACCCATCCATCTTCAGATTGCTTTGAACCTGCTGTGACATCTGTATGATCTTCCTTGCTATCTAATCAACGAGTTAAGTAAAATCCTTGACACACATTCATCTTTCATTTGCATGAGCACTAGGGCTGTTTTTTCAGTTTTTAGAAAATCCTTTTTAACACACTCTGAGGTGTGTTTGATGCACACACACACAGACACACACACAGACACACACAGACAAGTGTCCCAGGCAATACTGACTTTAGAGGTGAGGTTTACAAACCCACCCAGTAAGGGAACTTAGCAGTCCCTGCCCCCAAGGATGATCCATGCAGCCAGCCTGGCAGCATGGGGTGCTCAGAACGAAAGCTTATTGTGGTGTATGTGTGTGTATGTGTGTGTGTGTGTGTACTCGCTGTCTTATCCTCTGGTGCCATTCATTTTTTCATTTGTTTGTTTTATAATTTAGATAAGGTCTCACAGGTGGGCTTGGAGCTCACTGGCTGGGCTAAGCTGGGATCCAGCTGTATTTTGACAGGTAGCGGCCATGCCCGGCTAACATTTTTATGAGTTCTGGGTACTGAGCTCAGGTTCTCAATGCTCGCACAGCCAACGCTTCCTTGGCTGAGCCATCTGCCCAACCCCTTATTTATTCGTGCCTTTATCCAGGCCAAACACAAATCATTAACCTCCTCTTTGAAGATTATGTCAAGAGGTGTTTTATTGGTTTTGAGGAATCACCTCTCCTTTCCATCTTACCTTCAGATAAACACTTGCTTGCGGATTAGTTGTTTGTACCCCACCTTTTGTACCCCACCTGCTTCCAAAACCCACACCTGACGTGGACTCCACGCAGTGGGAAAGAATGGAAGCTCGGGTAACAAACAGACCTTACCTTGCAAAGAGCAATGTCAGCTGTAGAAGCACGGAGCAGATGGCGGGAAACCATATGATAAAAATAACAGAAGGCTGGATGGTAAATACGCTACAACAATTAGCCTACCCAGGAGCTGAACAGAAGGAGGAGGCCAGAGCTGGGGGGTGGGGCTTTCAAGGTCACTGACTCAAAGGTGTTAACCCTCCCTCATACTTTGGATTTATGTGTCCGCTGTCTCCACAGAACTGGATGTGGTCTCGCTTCCCTGTGACTTAGTCTTTGCCTTGGGCAGAAATCACTGATTCTTTTGTCAGAGTGGAGACCTTTGGGCAGGAACAAGGAGACTGGACTCAGATGGGAGAATCAGACTGTGCTGCCAGAATGCCTGCCTACTGGGGGTTCTCTGTGTCTCTTGCCTCAGCCCCACCGTGAGAGGAGGACTTTGCCAGGGGTCAAGGGTCACAGGGTGGAAAAGAAAGCTACTGTTTCCCTAATGTTTCCACCTGTAATGGGAGACGATGACCACAGACTTCGAAGTGAACTGTAAGAGAACCATGATTACAGAGATTGTGTTATCTAAAACGCAACTTGTAAAAATTTAAGAAGGTACTATAGAATTGAATCCGGTGTGTGTCTAGACTAAGAAAACAGGGTGCTGTGGGGTCTGGGGGATGTCTCCGTTGGTAGAGTTCTTGTTGCAGTGTGAGAGTCTCCAGCCCTTACACAGAAGCTGTGAGCAGGGGTCTACGGCCCTCGAGCTTGGGGGCGTGGAGACAGGCAGAGTCCTGGAGTGCACTGGCCAGCCAGCTCAGCGGAAACGGTGAGTTCCAGTTTCAGGGACTGGCATTATCTCAAACTAGAAGGTGGGCAGGGGCTGAGAAGGACACCTCATGCTAGCCTGTGGTCTCCACTGGAATGCACACACATGTGCACACACCACCCAAACATATGCTGACATCACACACATGCAGGGGGTTTTAGACAAGGACACTATGTATTTTGTTTATAGCCCCGTTAAAGTATCACTCCTTTTACTGTCTACTGATTGCTGTCAGGTTTCCAGACATGAAGAGCAGAAGGATAGTTTTCCGGGGATGTGGGAAACATAGCCGTGGGCGTCTAAACTCCCGAGACCCTGGTGGTCCACATGTCCACGAGGGAAGAAGAGTTGAGAATCAGCTCATTAAGACGTACAGATGGCTGCCTCTAAAGCCAGGGCCAGTCTCTACGGCTCCAACTCACAAGGCTCTAAAGCTGAGTAATATTCTGGGCAGATTTACAATGGGCTCCCATGTCGGGCAGGGCAGAGTCAGGGTGCCGTGGGGCTGGTGGTTATAAAACAAGGCAAATGTGTTCCTGGGAACACAACATTCGTGGAAGCTATTTGTGTGGGCGATGGTTTTACCGCCTGAGTCTCAAGCTGTTCGGCTGGTGTCTAGCGCATGGATTGGAAGAGGGGGTGAAGGCAGAGGGGGCGGCGGAGTTGCCTCTTGTGCACTGGGAAAGAAGCCCTCAGTGGTCCTTGGAAAGACAATAAGCTTTTGGGAATCTTGAGCTGCCAATCTTGGCAGTGAGCTCTTTCTCGGGACTGTGGCTCCTGTCTGTGCAACAGTCATTTGGAGAGTTGGGGAGTCGGGATGGACCCTGTCCACTGGGGGATGTGGAGGAGTGGCCATCCCTGTCTGTGAGGAGATGCCATTGGTGAGGCATTAGGGCCACATTTCTATGGCTCTATGTGTCCAAGACACATCCCACATGCAGACCACTCCATTCCTAAATTTAGTTGCTTTAAAATTGTAATCTAATTGATCATTATTAAGTATGTGTGCGTGTGTGCGCGTGTGGTTAATTATTAAGTGTGCACATGTGTGCACATATGAGTGCATGTGCTATGGCACACGTGTGCAGGGCAGAGGACAACTATCTGTAGTCTGTTTCTCTTCCCAGCATGCAGACCTGGGGATTGAACTCATGCTGTCAGGCTCGGTAACAAGCGATCTTACCCACTGAGCCATCTACTGGACCACCGCTTTCCCAAAGTTTAATAATGACTAAGAGTTTCGAATACCTGTTGTCTGTTAGGCACTGTTTCATGTATGAATTCACAGAGTTGATCTGGGAAGTGTCTACAGAAGCCCGGAATGGAAAAAAGAAATCTCATCGTAAGTCAGCTTCTTGCTTGAGTTTTCAGCGTAGAACCATTTCTGCAGGGTGTCAGTTCAATAGGTCTCATATCTGGCTGATGGCCTGGAATGATGTGAAAGAATGAGAGAGCCCCTGACCACCCTGTCCTCTCCCACTGCAGGGCAACAGGGCTGCTCTATCCCTACATTTGCTCCAAATCCATTGTCACTCACACTTCTCAGTGAGGTACCTAGATTTGTCTTGTTTCGGCTCCCATAGAGGGTGGGCTCTAGGGAGCTGTTCCTAGTGGCATTGTGGCTGGGTGGACGGCTGTGGTCTTTTAGCTTTGGTAGTGGCAGCTTAAGTGGAGGACTGCATGGCTCCTTGAAGCTTACTAGGGGCAGTAGGAGCTGGCGTGCAAAGGGTTGGCATAGTAGAAGCAAGCTGAGACAGGGTTTCCTTCAGACCCTGCAGAAACCTCAACTCTCCTAAGTGGGTGCCCTGAAAGAAACGTCTTGCTTCTGCAAGTGTGGCCCATGGAGGTTTCCCTGTCTCCTGTAACAGGTGGGTGTGAGGCTTTGCGTGCCGACCAGATCAAAGTGCAGATGTGAATAGAGCCAGCAACAGCTGCCATTAAACAAGGATCGTGGAAGCGGATCAGAGCTGTTAAACATCTGTTTCATTTGAAGCCCAGTGTCTATCTCCTTGGATCAGGCCCAGATACCTCGCTGGCAGGAGCCCAAGCCCATCTAACCCATCCCTAGAGCTGTCTCTTGGGCTCCCCAAACACAGACTGCCAGGCAGAAAGAAAACTTGCCCCCCTGTCTTGCTTTCAGATCAGTTAGAATAACTCGAGGAACTTCGGACAGGGCAGTGGAGATGTGTTTGAAATAATTCGAGTATTCTGTTTGTACGTTTAAAGTATCTTAAAATCATTTGAGAGAATCAAAACACAGGACATTGTAACAAATCAATTCTTTTATCATCAGATGTTCCCATTTTATAAAGAAGTATGCAAAATACACAATGATTTTTTCCCTGTAGTGTCATCTCACCTAAAGATAATTTGATGATTGCCTTGTCCCTCCTGCCCATTGTCTTTGTCCTGAACTTGGCCAGCTGCTCCCAGGAGCCTTAGGGCCTGAGCTGGGGAATTCCTAGCCTGCAGCACTGACCCTGCCATCAGTTCAAATCTTGAGAGATGCCGCATCATCTCAGTCACCTCAACTTGTTTTTTTTTTTTTGTTTTTTTTTCATACTCAAGCTTCTATCTCCTTCTGGAAACTTTCTTCCCATTCACAGCTACATTCTTTTTCTGTGTTTACTCCCCATCTCGATGAGGGCTCCATCCACTTCTTGTCTTGCTGTTGAGGGCCCCACTGACTCTCCTTGGCTGTCTGCGCAGTGAGAACTTGGAAGGGGCAGAGAGAGTCTGAGTGGACAAGCATGATTACAGCCAAAGATGGGGTGGGGGCTGGTCGAGCCCCATGTGTGAGACTGAGACAGGAGCCATAAAGGTGGCAGAGGATAGCATCTTCCTAGTTATCACAGGGTGCGTGCTGTGTTCCTTTCCCTCATCTACCCATATCTGCTTTGATGTAGCCATAGACTAATGCAAAAGTCTATCTTGAGTCCGGACTGGGTGTTCTCTGTGACTCGGAATCATGGGATGATATAAGGGCAGATGTGAACCCTAGACACCTCCCCACCTGTCCACCTGGCAGAATGTCCAGGGGCAGAACAGGCAAGAAGCAGACGCCAACTGCCCTCCTTCACGAGGACAAGAGCCTGGGCACACTCTCTCCTCGGTACCTTCTTATGTGACTCATGGCTTTTCTTTAAATCTAGAAGACGATGTCCCAGAACACACGTGGCTTTGTGGATGGATGGGTGTCCTGTCGGAACGCCGACACAGAGAGGTGGGGTTGTATTATGAACCTGATGTAACAGAGGCTGGGTATTTTGCTGTATTTCCCATTCATAAAGCAAAGCCACCTGTTTCTTCTGTTTTGTTATTTTTTTGAAGGCAAAGCCTTTTGGAAGCCTATTAAGAAACATCAAAATGATTCTTGGGCATTAAGCAGCTGTTAAAATGTTTTGATGGGTTTAAAATAACAAATAAGTTAGCAACATATGGATTTCGTTTTTCTTACATTGAGTGTGTGGATAGTTACAAGGCAAGCCAACCATGAAAATACAGCGTGGCTCTTTTCCTGTCGAGGGAGGAAGCGAATTATTAAATAAGCAGATGTAGATACATCATGAAAATTAAGTTGTTGGGTCAGGAATGGGCTAAGATCGCATGAGTTGGTCAATGTAGAACAAGGCAAAGGTGTAGAGAGTTCTAAGTGTTCTAAGATCATTGACAGTGATGTGGAAATGAGAAAGAGGGTGTCTCTCAGCGTGGGACAACCCAGCCAAGACTGGAAGGATACCCCTGCTTCTATGGTGCTGAAGAAACCGAACTCCACAGAAAACTTAAGAAAAACCCAAGGAAACCCAGAGAACTGGCCACTGAGGCCTGGGCTAGGGGCTGTCATCATGTAGTCTTTGTTCATGTCACGGGCATCAGTTAGGTATTGGGGTATCCTGACTATGAGCAAGAAGGTTTCAGCCCCCATGGGAGTCACACCCTCCAGTGTGGATATGATGCTGATGGTTGTGGCTTGGTGACACATACCCACTGCACCCCCGTGGGCTGGCGAACCTCAGATTCCAGGCTCGGTGAGCAGCTTTCTGGTCAGCTTGGTTTCCTCTATTGATTTTCTCTGGAAGAAGGGACTTCCCAAGTTGACTCTGCCCTTTGTACACTGGCATTCTCTGTACTTAGTTTGTATGAGGTTGGATCCTGTAATCTGACCATCTCTACAAGCCCTTGGAAAAATCTAGTTAATTCTACCAGATTCCAGTTGAGTCCTCAGAACACAGCAGTGATCCTAATCGCCTCATTCTGAGTTCACTCAGGACCTTGTTGCCTGGGAGATGGGAAATTGTGACACACGGACTCATCTGTTCAGCTGGCAGAGCCTCCAGAGGGATGGAAGCTGCCATGGTGCACACGCAGCAGGCATGTTCTTATGACACAGTAATATTGTGTTGGCTAGTGATAGTGGCTACCACTTGCTCATACCTGGCTTAGCTTGTGACGGGCACTTCACAGGAGTCATTCCAGGAAATGGTCACAGGGAGTCTTAAATACAGACGGGGAAATCATGACTAAATGATGTTAATAGTCTTTCTAAGACTCCATCCCTGGAGTTGCCTGGTTAAAGCCTGGCAGACAGGCGTGATGTAACTAGATCTCTTCAACCCTCCTGCTCAGTGGATCGACCACATGCAAGACCTGAGTGTCACTAATGTCGGCTGCCTGAGTTATGAATGTCCATACTCTCAAAAAGCTTTAGGGACTTGAGGGATGATCCACGGGTAAAGTGTTTGCCACACAGGTGTGAGAGGATCTGAGTTTGGATCCCCAGAATGCACACAAAGCGAGATGCACAGTGCTCGTCTATAATCTCAGGGCTTCTATAGCGAGAAGGGAAGCAAAGTCAAAGGAATCCCTGTGAACCAACTAGCCTGGTGCGCAGTGGAGGTCAGCAAGAGGCCATGGAGGGAGGGGCAGACAATGGTGGTTGTCCTCTGACCTCCACAAGAGCGCCATGGCATGGCACGTGCAGGCTGGCACTCACAAACATGAGCACCCACACACAAATATGAAAATATAAAAAGAGAGAAAAGGATTCACTCTCTAGGGGCTAGAAAAAGAGGACATAGTCAAGTCACCCGCTCCACTCCGTCTCTCCTCAAACTCTGGCATCTTTGCTGTCCTGCCTCTTAGACAAACATTGCTTCTTTCTGTGAGAGCTGCTACAGTGGAAGGCGGTCTCACCCGCCACCCTACTTGTACCTCAGGCCAGCTCCGTGTTCCTCAGACTGACATCTGCCCACTCTTCTACTTCACCTTAGAATGAAAATCTCAGCTCCCAGGCTTCTGTCAGCATCTCTGCTCAGGTTGACAGCAATCTTCCTGGTAGATGCATCGGCCCTTGCTTCTCTCTCTTCCTGGTGGATGCATCCACCCTTGCTTCTCTGTCTTCCTGGTAG
>JABTXL010005929.1:27482428-27496343 GCA_025134845.1 Neodon shergylaensis
TCCTGGTGGATGCATCCACCCTTGCTTCTCTGTCTTCCTGGTAGATGGTCCACCCTTGCTTCTCTCTCTTCCTTTTTCACTGTCTTCAGCTCATCATGATCAGGGCTTTGTCCCTGGGCTCCCTGCCCAGCTGCCCTTGGTCCAGTCTAGACCCCGCTGACTCCCTGCTCAGTGGAAACCATCAACAGAAAAAGTTATTTTCTGCTCACTGCCAGTAGGCAGGCGCACACTCTCTACTCCTTCCCCAAACGTTGCCAAACCCCCATCTTGTGTAGCTTTCAGGGGCCTCTCAGCCCATAATTTATTGTTTTTGATTACTAAATAATTCAGAGCTCTCATAGTGTCATTGGTGACTCATTTGTTACAAGGTAATTAGTAAGTTCAACTGCATATTTAGCTTTGAAATAATGAAAAATCAACAGGGATGGCTGATGATATTAACTAGCATTTGACAGTCTCAGATTTGGCTGTGCAATTTGTAGGGCTCAGTGCAAAGGAAAAATGCAGGGCACTTGTTGAAAGGAAGATGACTCAGGCAGGTCCTGGGAAACTGTGCTGGCCACACGCTGGTGACGACTGGAGCTAGCTCCAAGGTTCATAGGTCACATAAAGGAACTCACTGCCACCTCTCCCAAATGCTTTGAGAGATACACCCCTATGATTTCCATCTTTATAGATGAGCAAGCCAATGTTTCAAGATGAAATCTCTTGTCTGAATCCCCTAACTAATACAGTCCGGGCACTGCAGCCCCAGAGGAACTATGCTCACTGACCTGGATTTTAATATTCTTGTCAACTATTCATTTCCTTTACAAATAATATTATCATACTTACAATTACGTGATATTTTTGAAACAGTGTCTCTTTATACAGCCCAGAAATTCATTAACTATCTCAGGCTGCGAATGCCTGATCCTCCTGCCTCAGTCTCCTGTGCACTGGGGTTACAGGCACGCACCACCATACCTAAGTTAATTAATTCCTCTCTGTACCAAGATGTGGACAAGTCATAAGGTGCAGTCTCACCACCATCACAGACCAAGCTACTTCAGCCACATGTGTTCCCTGTCACAGAATCAGGAGCCCAAGTAAACATCTCCCATAGTTGCTTCTGTCAAGTGTTTTGTCATGGAAGTGAGAAAGGCAGTTGATTGGAGGGCTGCTTTTGGGTTATGTATCTGTATCGACATGTATCTTTTTGTGTATACTTAAGTGCATATATGTGTATGTGTTCATAATTATTAACCCATGCTATCCATCAACTGATCAATCCACCAACCAATCTCTCAATCACCACTGATGATTACCTATGGATAGATACCTATTATCTATGGATAGACCTGCCCATGCTATCCATCAGCTGATCAATCCACCAACCATTCTCTCAATCAATCACCATTGATAATTACCGATGGATAGATACCTATTATCTATGGATAGAGATGTTTACCTATCTGTAATGTGTACTTTATAACACATGTTTAGATAAAACCAGGATGTCTATGCACTAGTACTATAGGGTTATAAGCTGCTTCTTTGTGCTTTGTTTTCCAAATGCCCTTGTATAAGTGGTGTTAATTACCTTCTGATACCTCAATGAATGTCAATTCCTGTGCACTTGCCAGAAGTCCAGATACTTCATTTTTTGGACATGTTGAAAAGATAAAACGCAAGATGGAGAAGAAAACAATGAGAGGAAAAGCCGTGGACCACAAGTGTTCTCAAAGAGGGCCACAGTGGCTTACGTCTGAAAGGCTCTGGAGGAGCCACGGCCACAGGCTTTCCTTGGGGGTTGAGGTCTGGGAAAGCCTGTCCAATGCGCTGTCAGTGGGCACTGCAGACACAGTGCTGGGCATTGAACTCTGCAGACTCTAGGGAAGCGTAGCCACACATCAAAATGCCACCTTCAAAATAAGTCGTCTCTGAGGATAATTGAATTATTCCTGGGCATAGAGTTATACTGTCATATCCTTGTGTGATTATTGCCTCATTTATGGAATAATTTTTAGAAGAATTCCCTTCTCTGGGGAGGAGCTGAGCTAATAAGTATGGCTTATAAATATGCTCATTTTCAGCCTCTCTTCCTTAAACCGTGATTTGAAATTCCAAGCGAATAGCTGGGAGGGTTTAAAGTGATTTATTTAGCAGTGTTTTGAGCTAGGCCAGAAGTTAGATGACCTGAAGGCAGTGATCACTTTGTAGACGCTTCTGTGGTGGTCACTTGACCTATGACCCATAGCCAGTACAGTGGCCTGGGAAGAAGCCGGAGCAGACTCGGGTGACAGACAGCCTCGGCAGCAGGCCTGGCATTAAACAGTAAGAAACCTGTTTGTTTCTTGGGTGTTTGTATTTGCTCAGCTGAGATTCTGTTATGACACCCAGGGTTCTAATAAACTCGGTAGAAGTGTTTGAGAGGAGCGGGGATGGCAAAGGAGACAGAAGTAGCTGCCAAGAGGGTCAGTGTCAGGTTTTGGGGATGAAGACGTGGGCCTCTGCTCTGTTCCTCATGCCCCTACTTTGCATGTTGTGCACCTCGGTGTAGATTGCTGGACCGTGAGCCTCCTGAAGGCAGGGGCTGCGCACTGGTCATTCTTATGCCTGCATATTCCCCTTCGGTATGGTTTGCAACACCCGAGAAGGCAAAAGAGTGTCGTCTTTAACAAGTCAGTCAAAACCTCTGACTGGGCTATGTGCAGCCAAGAGAAAGATCTGAGTACAGAGGGCTGGAAGCACAGAGGAGCCAGGTGCTGACTGCATCCTCAGCTTGCTTCCCATCTATCGGGCACGGCGAGTTTGAACCGGCTCTGCAGAATATGCCCACCAGTCAGGTACTAGCCACTGCTGAACCTGAGGACTTGGGAAGGAAGTGAGAAACAGCTTTGGAGCCACGTCGGGATGTGTTATTGAACTCAAGAAAGCACCCAAGTCCCCTGTGGCTCCCTGGTAATGACCTGTGTGATTCCGTGCTCTTTCTCCTGGATTCCTGGCACTCAGGCATCAGCTGAGTGGGCACCTTGCCAAGGAATCAGCTGCGACAAGTATGGGCTGCTGTGGACTCTGCCACTTGTGAGCTAAAGTTGCAATCTGCCTGGGTTCACCTGAGGTCAGTGGCAGACACGAGGGGAGGCCTATTGCCCCACATAGCACATAACGTTTCCCTTCTCCCTGAGGACGCCTGGGGTGGTTTGATGCTTTAGAATTATAAATAGTTTGACAAGACAGAGTTTGAAGCCAATGCCCACGTAGGTGGAAAACTTCAGTGTTTACCTAACAACTAAGTGTGTGTGAGTGTGCGATGTGCTTATGCTTGTGTGTGCGTGTGTGCATTATTCTGCTTTTATCTCTACCTGTGTGTGAATGTGTGCATTTTTTGCTGGTGTATCTCTCTCTCTCTCCCTCCCTCCCCTCCTCCCTCTGTGTGTGTGTTGGGGGTTTGTGGTTGGGTCAGAAGAGCGATGGACTGGTCAAGGGAGTGTTTAAAAAGGAGCAGAACTCTCCCCAAGCCTGGATCTGGTGAGGTTTGATGTTACCTGAAGAGCCCAGAGTGGGAACAGAAACCTTTGGTCTGCTGGGCACCCCATTTCTTATTTCAAAAAGGAAAATGAGTTAGCAAGGGCATGGAGGGATGGAGTTAAGGCCATCATTGCCATTTTCCTTCAGAGGCTCAGGAAGTGTGTCATGGGCCCTTTCTCTGTGGTAGGAGCTGAAGTTGGTACTCTTACCCACTTTAGATGAGATTCTGTCCCTGTCCTCAGGAGCTGTTGGCTTAGAGGGAAGAAAGTGGAGTCTACAGAGAAGGCACAGTTTCTGCATGAAGAACATGAGGCCGATGTGGTGAACATGAGACCACCCAGGGCTGGACAGCGGGGCATGGGAGGTGTGGTCCTGATGTAGAGAAAGAATGGCATCCTTGTCTTGTGGTCCCTGTGGTTGAGCTGCACAGTGTACTCTCCATGACTACCAGAGGAGGAAGCTGTTCCTCACAGTCCCTGAGGCTCGAAGAGACAAGCTCCAGCCTCCTGGGGTGGGGTGGGTGCAGATGTGTGGAGGGCTTGCCCAAAAATTCCAAGATGGATCACAGTGACTCCAGCCCTGTCCATGAAAGGCTTTCAGAGTTTGCGGGCTGCCTCCCTTCACAGAGAAACAACTCTTTCTTGGTCCCAGGGCCCCTATACATGTACTCGTAGGTAAAGGTTCCTGTTCTTTGCACCTGTCTTACTTAAGGAAGTTTCTAGAAGTATAGATGTTGCCATAGCAGCACCTGCAGCTGCCAGCAGAGGTGCAGGCATCCACCTCACTATTGCCCATGATGCAGCCCCAACCCCAGCTCCTTCATCACTCTCCTCTCCTGAGCTCCTTCCTCAGCACTAGCTCCGATGTCCTGTCGGTCTTTGTCCCATTTTTAACCTACCGTGTACCGCAGTAGCAGTCTGAAGGGGTTTGATTGCCCACTGCTGCCACAAGTTTCCCCTCCATTCAAAAATCTTCATGACTTCCCTCATACCAGGGGTGAACCTCCAAATTCACCAGCATCCAGGATTCCACACTGTACCTGCTCCATTCACCCTCTGCGGTCAGAATATCTTCCTGGCCTCACTCCCAGGCCTCAGGAGGTTTGGAGTGAAGCCAGGCCCTTTGCTGAGCCTGGGAGCCCAAGACTTCAGGAACACTGAGCTTAAACAGGGGAGCTACTCTTTGTATTTCTCTGACTGAGTACCTGACACAAACAGCTGCCAGGGAGCGGGGTTTACTGTAGATTGCAGTGCAGAGAATACAGTCCATCATGGAGAAGGAATCATGGCAGTTGCAGTGGCTGGGCCTGTTTGTGGTGGCTCTTTGCTGTCTGCCATGCTTCCTGGCCCCAGAGACCCACATGCCAGGATCTGTTTCCCTAGCCCATCTCTCCTCATCCCACCTGCCCGCGTCAGCTTCTTTGCACCTGGAGAAAGGATGAATGGGAGTTTGTTTAGAGTTGGGAGACGCTTCCTGGAAAATGTCTTTGGCATAGCATACATGGGAGTCCTACATCCAGGCTGAGGAGAGGGAAGGGTCACTACCACCCTTGCTCTGTACCCATGAAGCCTACAAGACACTCCTGGTAGGAAGAGTCTTAGAGTGGTCCCCTAGATTTGTGCTGCTTGCTGGACACACACATTCTCTTGGCTGCTCAGACACTGAACTGGACAACTCTGTGAAGGGTATTCTGCAGATGTCAGTGGGGATATTAGCTGACCTGAAGGAAAAATGATGGTCATGAGTGGGGTGAAGCTGCTCATGCAAGCACTAAAATATTCTGGTGTCCTCCTTGTAAGAGACAACTGAAGCTTGGAAGGGTTCAGAGCTCGTAAAGTCCCGTGGAATGACACACATGGCAAGAAAAGGAGCACCTAAGGCATGGAACATAGTTCCTGGATGGTAGACCAGAGAATGGGAAGCTCAGTTGTACATCCTGAAGGAACTGAGTTGCCAAGGACAACAAGCCTTTTCAAGAGGACTTGAAACGAATGCAGCCCTGAGGCTCTTGGGTAACAGCCTTGTAAAAGATTGTTATAAGCTTGGACTTCTGGTCTCCAGAGGTTGAGAGAGAATAGGTGGGTAGCCCTGGAGGGTGCTCGGTCTGTTAAGCAGCAAGAGCTGAGCATCGCAAGCCCTCACCTGCCAGGCCAGCCTCTGCTCTCTTTATGACCTCTGCATTCTGCTACCACCAGGCTGATTTGTGAATGGCACTGAGGACTCCTGGTGGGGTTGTCCTCCCGGCCACGGGTGGGGAAATGACAGGCATAGGTTTGTCGTGAGTCAGACATCTCCCCTGGCAGAAAGGGATGGAAGCAGAAGAGTCGATGCTAAACGTAAAGTTTCTCTTCGGTACCTTCTGACCAAATTCCTTATCAATTGGCTGTGTGTGCGTGCGTGTGTGTGTGTGTGTTTACGCGCGCGCGCACACACACACACACATCTTCATCAGCAAACTCCCCTGTTATTACAGCTCTGTATCAGAACTGAACCGGGTCACTTTTCTGAGCGAATGTCTCACTGTATAGCCCTGGCTGGCCTGAAACTGACCTGTAGGCAGGATTGCCTTTGGCTCATAGAGATATGCTTGCCTCTGCCTCCTAAATGCTAGGGTTAAAGTTGTTTGCCATGATGCCGTGAAAGACCAGGTGATTTTTGATGGTGAAAGGGGACATGGAGTTTTTCATGCTAGCTTCTCCCTTTTCATTCAGTCCAAACCTCAAACCACGGGACAGTACCATCTCCCTCTCCTAACCACTGGTTTCTCAACAGCTGCTTGTCTCACACGTGATTCTAGATCTGGACAAAATGGCCAATGGCGCCAACCAGCACATAGCTTTATGCATGGGGCTATGACATCTGGTACTTTTAGGGGATGGGTCATGTGATGTCTGGAGTGAGACTGGGGACAGCTGAGCTCTAATTGCATGAGACTCTTTAAAGTGCTTCAAGGAGCAAGGGGATCCACCCCTGAAACCAAGTGCAAGCTGAAGAGTGATGCTGAGGTGACATGCATACACATGCACCTGCACATGCATGCACCCGCACACACACACACACCTGCGCAGCAAGCACCTGCTCATGCATGTACCTGCACACCCCCCCACATGCATGCACTTGCACACACATGCAACTTCACACACATGTACCTGCACACACATGCACCTGTACACATATGCACTGTATGTTCAGAATATAGTATTCGGAGTTGCTATGTCTAGTACAGCAATCAGTGCAATGTAGATGTTCAATAAATACTTGAATGAAAATATTTTCCCCAAAGCATCCACAAAACTGTCATACATTTATCCAATGGCATTACCCACCTATTCTGTGCCAAGCCACATCTGCGATGCCAGACACACATACATCAGTGAAGAGTACAGATAAGCCTGCTCCAGAAGACCTCCCCAGCATGACACCAGAATCTTGTCTAATTGCCCTAGCAGAACAGAACGTAAGGAGCACCGTGGGGAGAGTTAATACTGGAAAGAGCACACAGCCCGGGCTGGATGACACATGCACACTGGTTTGAGGAACGTGGAGATGGAGGCTCTCCCTGAGAAGGGCAGAATAAAGAGAAAGCTGAACAAAGGATCTCCTGGCTGTACCACAGTCGGCACTGAGCCTTTGCCATCTGCAGCTCGAGGAGCAGCTGGGGTCAGCAAGATGGCTGCAGAATGGCACCAGACAGAGTCTACAGCCCATCCACAGCTCCTGACTAGAGAGGAGATAGAAAGAAAAAGAAAAGAAGGCAGTGGGCCATGAATGTCCGCCCCTCGCCTGTACGCACTCATAAGTGGCCTTTAGACATAAAGCAAAGAAAAACCAGTGTACAGTCCATAACCCCAGAGAGCCTAGATAACAAAGAAGACCCTAAGAGAGATATACAGGATCTACATAGGAAGGAGAAAAAGACAAGATCTCTTGATCTTGTAAATTGGAAGCACGGGGATCATGGGAGAAGGTAGAAGGGGAGAGGAGGAAGGGAGGGGAGAAAAATGTATAGTGCAATACAAATAATAAAAGAAAAAAGATAAAAGGTGGCGAAGTCTATAAAATGATCCAGTTTCAGCTAGAACGCATGGAAAACCTGAGATGTTTACTACCTATGCACCTCCTCCTTTCATCCCTTTCTTCCTTTGTCTCCTTTTCGGCCTTCCTCCCTTCCTCTCTCCTTTCCTCCTATTCTCCATCCTCCTTTCCTTTCTTCACCCTTCCTCATTTCTCCCTCCTTCCCTTCCTTTTTTTATTTAGTTTATCTGAATTTCTGCATTTATCCACATGGGACATAGTTGACCTGTCATAACTTCAACTGTCAATATACCACAAACTAGAGTCTCCCGGGAAAGGACTCTCAGTTGAGGCGTTGCCTGGCTCAGGTTGGCCTCTGGCTATTGTCTTGGTTATTGACTGATTCCTGATGGCTGGGGTCCACAGTGGGTGGCAGCATCCCCTGAGCAGGTGTCCCTGAGCTGTCTCAGAAAGCAGGCTAAGTGTGAGCCTGTGCCCCAGAAGCATCCTTCTGTGGCTATGAGTGAATTTCTGGATCAGAGACAATGCTATGTGTGATATCACACAGGTCTCCCTCTCAGTTCCTGCTTGAGTTCTTGCCCTGAATTCCCTCAGTGGTGGGGCGAGACCTGGAGCGTAAGCCACATTTGCCTGTTCCTCCCCTAATTTGCTTTCGGTCTTGGTGTTTGTCACGGCCACAGATTAAGAATGTATAGCACACAAACGAGAAAAGCCTAGGTCAAGAGAATAGACAAGTTTCTGCCTTTGCTGGCCAAGGCATAAATATAGGCATCTTAAGCCTTGTGGGAAACTTCCTTGCTGTATAGGATTGCTAAAACACTGAACAAGTCATGATGTGGGATCCCCTCTGTAAGGGAACAGAGCTAGGTGAAGAAAACTAAACTGAATGCTGGGAGAAAGGAGGCGGAGTCAGGGAGGTGCCATGTAGACCCACCAGAATTTTCCTGGTAAGCCACAGCCTCATGGCGATACACAGATGAGTAGAAATGGGTTAAATTAATATGTAAGAGTTAGCCATGAGAAGCTAGAGCAAATGGGACAAGCAGTGATTTAATTTATACAATATCTGTGTGATTATTTCAGGAGTTGCGAAATAAACAAGCAGCCTCCTTACTACAAAGACAAAATTGGGAAACTGCTTTCAATGCAAGCTCAAAGATAATGGGTTAGTTTCCAAAAGTGAGGCTACACACACACACACACACACACACATACACACACACACACACACTCCATTTTCATTTCTGTGGGTAGAAGTTTCCAGGGTGGATCCAAGAACCCATTGGGTAGCTCCCCTTACCCCACAGGGGCATCTTCACTGAGGGAGAGTCTCACTCCTCATAATCGTCACCCTGCTGGCCTCAGTGTTGCTGTGGGTTGATGGGCAGAGTGCTCTGATTTATATAATGTCTTTGGTTTATCTTTCCAACCGAGGACTAAGCTCAATGTAACCCAGGGTGTCAGGTTCAGTTGTTATGCTGTTCTGTAGATCTGAGATCTTGTATGTATCATGTAAGATATGTCCATACACTATCCTGAAACTTCACCGTTTCCCCTTCAGATCCCATCAGTGTCTTTATAAATAACATAACTGCTTCTTAAAGCAACCTATAACCTTGGCATTGAAAGAAATATTGTAAGATGGCAAAATCTCTTAGAGACAGAGGGCATGCAAAGGAACTGGAAGTGGTTTCCCTTCCCCCACCTCTGTTTTGTAGCTGGTAAACGTGGTACACAAAGAAGTTAGACCACTTGCCTGGTAGAGCCCTGGATCTTTCAAAGCTCCCACAGAGTGGCACAACACAGTGCACTCCAATTTCTTAGGCCCCGTGAAGGGAATATAATTGCAACCAACAGCATAAGGCCTTAGATTTTGAACATTTGTGCATCGACATGTGTGTGTGTGCAGAGGCCCGGGTTCATACATGCATACATATGTAGAGGTCAAAGGTCAGCCTCAGATGACTCTCACGGGCATCTGAGATTCATCGGTTAGATTAGACTGGCTGGCCAGTGAGCCCCTGGCATCTGCCCATGTCCATTTTCCCGGTGCTGGAATTCCAAGCATGCATTGTCATCCCTGGTTTTTATGTAGAACTGGGAACATCCAGTATGTACACATCGAGCTTTGTGTGTTGTGTGACAAGCATTAAACCAGCTAAGCTATCTAAGGCAAACCCAAAGAACAATATGAACACAGCGACACCAGAAACCAGGGACCGGACTCTGTTCCAGTTTCTCCACGCCTCAGAGAAGAAAAACCATCCACTTTGTTCCCCTTGGCATGCCGGGTTATTCCTATTCCTCTATCATTCAGACACGGCACCCGGGGATCACACATGGGATACATGTTTATGCTGGTGTGAGCCCCCTGGAGAAGATTCACATTCGTACCCATGCATTTTCCTGAGACTTCCGTTTACAGGACCCAAGCATTTCTACTTCATGTGAATCTTTGCTGACCTTACAGACATGGCTGCAATTAGACTACAGTTCTCACCATGACCCTAAGGTGACCTGGGGTTTTCCACCTCAGTGCTAAGGGACTCCTGTTTGCAATAAAAAGACGGTCTTCTGCATATGGACTAAGCACCATGCAAAGAATCTAGTGTGAGTTAACACTTGTGAGAGTGGTTTTGACTCTCCTGCTCCAGGCCAGTTTTGTGTATCACTGGACCATGAGGTCATCTTTTAACTACAATACTATCCAGGGCTACGCACTCACTTGGTGGGGTCGCCATGGACATGAGTTTAGCACTGTCCAGGTGACTGTGGTCAAACGGTTTTTGGTAAGCTGCACTGTCTGACTCTGGAATCCTGCCTAAGAGCCTTTACTAACCCTTGCCTGCCATGGCCCGATAGCCGAGTCTCTCAAAAGACTTAGCAGTGCTAATCTAAAACAAATTCTACCTTTACACACAGCAGACTGGCACTTAAGAGGCTGCTCTTAGGTGAAGGTGAAAACAGCACTGTTTCCACAAAAACAAGGAGAGCCGAGGTCGCAGTGTCTTAGCTCAGGGGGAGCGGGATGTGGCGGTAGGGTCTGGGGGAGTCAGAGGGATGAGTCGGGGTGGATGCACTCAAAATCCGCTGTATACATGTGTAGAATTCTCGAGGGACAAATAAAAATGTATTCAGAATCATTTTGAGCTTTGTAAAAATAATCTTCACTTATTTTGAAGTTTTAAATTAATTTATATTCAATGTTTTTGCTGAAGTGGGCCATGCTTCTAGGTCAGCCTCAGCCTGAGCTGTGTTCCCCTAGAAGCCCATTTCAGATCTTTGCTGTGGGTTTCAGGTCTCTCTGTGGCTACCCTTCACATTGGTTCACAGCCAGGATCTGCTCCCTGGAACATCCCTATAGGCAAAAATGTGTTTTATTTTATAGGCAGAGAAAACATTTGTCATTTGACATATGAGTGCACGTAAGATAAAACCATACCGCTGGGGGGCTAAACAGAGAGCTCAGTCAGGAAAGTGCTTGCCTTGCAGACGTGAAGACTTGAATTTGACCCCCGGACATCTGTAAAGGTCAGCTGGGCATAGAGGCATGTGCTTTAGCAAAAGTCTCAGGGAAGCCGAAGCAGTCAGACCCTGGGACCTGCTGCCAGACTCGAGTACTGGTTGAGTTCCATGCCAGTGAAGGATTCCATCTCAAAAAAATTAATACATTGTATGGCGGGACCAGTCAGATAGCTCAGCAGTCAAGTCTGGTGACAAAAGTTTTGTCATCGGGACCCACATGGTGAGAGGTGAGAATCAACTTCTGAAAGAAGTTATCTTCTGACCTCCACATGGCAATGCAGTACACACGCGTGCGCACGCACACACTCACACATGTACACACACATACACACACACATACACGCATACACACACATAATGTAAAGAACAAAGAATGGTGGCAGCTGAGGGACTACTCTTGAAGTTGTCCTCTGGTCTTCACATGCAGAACACACACACACACGCGTGCACACACAAACACACAGTGCATGTGTACATACATGCACACACGCACAATGTAAAGAACGAAAAATGGTGGCGGCTCTTGGCGCTGTCCTCTGGTCTCTCTGTGCAGGTACACAAATATGCATATGTATACAATGAAAACACACAAAATTATATGGCTTTGATGCACTGACTGAATAATATTTGCTATGTGGACGAAACAATATTGTTTTTGCAGCCCAGAGAGAAGTCTTGAGCAGCCACTGCTCTAGACGATGAAATTCCCATCATCATCAGGACTAGCCAGTATCTCGTTTGTAACCAGCCGTGTGTGTTTCCCACAGTGCTATGGAAAGACACTCCTTAGCCTGCTCCTCAGTGTTGCCAGGCAGTGACTGTGGTTCTTCACCCGTGATGCCGCAGCTCCCGATCCTCCTTCCCAGCAGGGTTGTTTATCCCTGGAGCCAGCGCTCCGCACCTGGACCCCGGCCACGCGTGGTTCCTCCTGCTCACGCTCCCAGGGCACAGTGTGGGAGCTTTCCTTGGACAGGGCCCATCATCAGCTGGCTCCCTGAGCTCCTGAGTGACCATCTGCTTCCTGCACTGCCGAGGGCATAGAACCTGGATCGTTTCTCTGCTAGTGTGCTGCACTGAGCACGCTTAGGTGTCTTCCCTTTCCCTTATCTCTGAGCTGTCTCCTAAACCCAACACCTCTTCTCAAGCTGCCTCACTCATGGCTGCCAGATAAAAAAGCCTTTGTGAGTTGTCTAGGTCGCTCCCAAGAGAAGCAGCCACTTTTCAAGGATCTGCATACTCACATACCATAGGAACATGTGGCTGTTCTCCATGCATGGTAGACAACAGCTCTTCTTCATGTCTGATTTTTATCTCTCTCTCCTTCCCTTCTCTTCTCTCTCTCTCTCTCTCTCTCCTCTCTCTCTCCTCTCTCTCTCTCTCTTTACTCTACCCCCCCCCCCACACACACAAAGTACTGGGGATGAAACTAGGTCTCTTGTACGTGCTGGACAAGATCCACTATCTGGCCCTGCTCTGAATTTCTCATAGAGGTTGGATCCACTAATCCCTGCCTGGAGCTGAGACGGCAGAGGAGGCTGCTGTTGAAGGCCAAGTTCTGTAAACGAAGACAGCCAGGAGATGCTTGATGTTAAAACAAATGTTATGTGACCATAATTCCCCTCACCTCCCTGAAGGAGTGTCTGTCCTGATAAGGTCTCTCTTCCTTTTCCTTAATGTGGCACACCATTCTTCCTTGCTGGTGCTGTCTTTAAAGAGTAATTTCACAGAAGAAAAGAGAACCTTCTGGGTGGATTAACTATAATTCTCAGGGATGCATTATCAATACATTGAGAACCTAGGAGTCTTGCTTAATCTGTTCAACCTGAAGGACTCAGACAGATTTGATTTGCTGGGCTGAATACCTTGCCTCCTCCCACCCCTCCAGGCAGTGAGCTAGGATGAGACCTCCCACAGCTGTGGAAGGCAGGCCCGTGTCCCATCCTTAGAGCGTCTTTGCTGGACTCTTTAGTGAGCGATGTTTGGAGGCTTCAGTGTGGAGAAAGGCTGAGAGGGGCAGCCTGTCTCAGACTTCCTCACTCCCGGAGACTGTAGGAAAGGCTTAGTGAGTAGCTCAAACTCCAGTGTGCGTCAGGATCCCCAGAGGGGTGTGCAGGTGTCTTGCCCAGCACTGGAGCTTCAGATTGCTGTGTTGGGGTTAGCTGGGGACTTTGCATTGGAAACCAGAGGGTTGGGGCCCACTTCACTGAAGTAAGGTGGCTTCTTCCTTGTGGGCACTTCCCTCTGTCTACAGAGACATGTTTGTAGTGACTCAGGATGCATGAGGAGCACTGGCTTGGGGTAGAACTCCCCACAAGTGCTGATAAGAACGGGGACTCCCTAAAATGAGACACTTTACAGAGAAGGACTCCTACAGCTGGCTGTGTGGAATTTAACAGCCCTGTCGTGTCTTCGTCGTCTTACTTTTTCTGTCTGATACTTCACTGTTTTGGACCCGGCCACTCCAGGAGAGATGACAAAAGTTTTCAACTCTGGATATATGTGACTCTGCTCAACTCTGCAGGGAGTGATGTGTGGAGCCTTCAAGGTGACTAGGCTTGGCTCTTCGGGGACTCCGACTCTTCCTTACCTGTGAGAAATGTTAAGAGCAAGCAGCCGGTGCTGCACTGTGGCTCAGAGGCTAAGAGCATGCATCACCCAGAAGTCCTGAGCTCAGTTTCAAGGACCCACAATGGCAGAATAACTGCTTGTCATTCAGGCTCCAGGAAATCTGATGCCCTCTTCTGAGCTGCACAGGCTCCTGCATGGACTCACACACACTCCCCAAGTAAGCCTTTAGAAAGAAAGAAAGAAAGAAAGAAAGAAAGAAAGAAAGAAAGAAAGA